>VDFB02353493.1:266743060-266882899 GCA_007258455.2 Sequoia sempervirens
TGAGAATCTCCTTTAAAAACCCTTTTAGTTTCATCAATTTTGGGTTAAGAAAAAGTCATCAGCCACATACCCTACACATACCCATCATATCACCACTTTTTGGCCCATCATGATCTTGCACATACCCATCAACC
Organism: Sequoia sempervirens; assembly: GCA_007258455.2. Taxonomy (NCBI): domain Eukaryota; kingdom Viridiplantae; phylum Streptophyta; class Pinopsida; order Cupressales; family Cupressaceae; genus Sequoia; species Sequoia sempervirens. Next base: position 266,743,195 of record VDFB02353493.1, read on the forward strand.
AATACTTGTGGTAATGGCATAATAATATTAAATTTAATAATTTAGATTTATATGATTTTAAATTAACCATAGTGTAGGTTTATGTAATACACATGACATAATTAGTTCATACAATCATGTTTCAATTGTTTGGATATACTTGCATGTCTTTAGTACTTTTCTACAATTTTGATCTCTAGTTTTACCTCCAATCACTCTTGGTAAGAGGACAGCTCCCTCTAACTATTTAATTTATAATAATTATCGCAAGATCAGATAGATATTCTATCTAGTAGTAGGTAGAAAAAGATAGTTGTAGTAGGAAAAGGATCAAATCTTCCATGTCATGACTTGAATATACTCTATATATTAAGCTACATGTGGATGAATTTAAGAAAAATATCTTCACTTATAAGGTAGAATTTTGATTTTTCTTGATAGGCTCTAAAAAATATCCAAAATAGATTTATTTTTGGATTAGGAAAATTGAAATATCAAAGGATAAACTAAATTTTAGTCTTACATAAAGGAAAGTAGAACAACAAATTTAGTGAATAAATTTAAAACAGATGAGCTTTGAGGAGTTAGAACTTATTTGTTAAAAAATGTTATATTTATGAACCATTTCCTTGCAGGATTTAAATCTTTAGAAGAAATTTCTACTAAATCTATTGTTTTGATATGCATTCAAACTCTTCTCTAATTATTTTCATCTCTTTATGATTTTGAAAGGATTTTCAAATCTTTGGGGGTTACCATTGATACCTCTCAATCTTATTATTGAAAAATCTTCTTAGTTAATGCTCAAATATATGAGAGACATGATATAACCTTCAAAATCCTAAAAATTGAAACCCAAAAGATGGATATTTTGAAGGGTATCAATCCATTTATTATAAAATTATTCACTTTATATAAAAGTCATGTCATATCTATGTTCATCTCAATCATAAATATTGAATTTTAAAAAAAAGGACTAGAATGATAAATCCAAATTTTAAGAGAATAAGGATACAAAGGGTTTTATCATACAAGTATGTGCAGGATCATGACGGACCAAAAAGTGGCAATATGATGGGTATGTGGCTGATGACTTATTTTTTACCCAAAATTGATGAAATTAAAAGGGTTTTAAAAGGAGATTCTCATCTTTCCACCAATATAAATTATTCTTTACTTTGAATTTAATAAATAATTATTATTCATTTTCTATTTGAATTACGATAAAGTCCTGATTGATAGCCTAGTGAAAAACATCTATAACTTTCAAAGCGGTATCACATTTTTTTGAATCGAGAAACATGTGTCATTCTATCGCCATACTATAGGATTAAAAATAATAAAAATTGAGATTTCATGGAAGTTTTGACCAAGTTAAGGTGATTGACATACAAGTTTTATATTTTTAAAAGTTATAATAATAATTTTTTAATTAATTGTGACTTGGAAAAAATTACAAAATATGCATCACATCAAGACATGGAGTCCTCTAATTATATCACAAAATATTATAAAAATATTATCATTTTATTGTGGTTAGGGTGGTTAGATAGAAACATACTTCTTATTTTTTCCTTGAAATTTAAGTACTCTTTGCATTGAAATTTCAAATTTTCACCTAAATAGATTTTATTTTTAAAATAAACCTAGTAGTTTAGAAACCATTAAATTTTTCTATAGATTCTATTCTTACATATTTTAAAATAATATAGATAGCTTATTCAGGTACATCAAGTTGCCTAACTTTGATATTTCTAAAAAATTTCCCCACTTAAGGGCCTGCTTTTTCCATGATGATCCTGCACATACCCATACCCAAGAAGAAGAAGAAGAAAAATGAACCCAAGATCTATTGGTAGCAAGGATATAGAGAGTGAATCAAATGCTCATGCCAATTTCAAGATATAATAAGGAAAACTAAGTTCATTTACATGACATAATGAATAGTCAAGAAATGATAGTCAAGTATAATTTTAATGATGCCCTATAAAATATTTTGGATAATTTTGTGTATCCATGTATAGCCATAAAATCCTTAGTGAAAGACTTAAGGTTAAATTTATTCCTTATTTATCTATTTATGAGGAAAGAAAGTTACATAGGACTAAGAAATATAGCTTGATATCCTAAAAAAATGTGATTAAGTTTATATCAAGTAGGAAATGTGTAGTCAAATACTTATTAAATAAATAGAATTTTGGGAGAAATAATTTTGTCGAATGTGTTCCTTATATGAAGAGGATGACATGCTTTTGAAAATCAATGGTTGAAAGTTACAGAGAAGGATGTAAGACGATTGAAATGATCTAACCCATCAAATTTTTAAACTAGTAGTTTTGTGTAGTAACACACAACAATGAGCCAATAGGCGGGGAGCAACATGAAAGGAAAGTGACATGCAGATAGTGAGGGTGGTAGAATATTAGGATGCCAATTCCATGACTAGGAACAACAATTGTTAAAGGCATGTGCAGAGTTTGGTATATCTTGTAGTAGATGCAAACAACATAGTTACATAGTGGTACATTGTATGTAGTGGCGGACAATGTGTCTCCCTATGTGCAGATATCTATGTATGCTATAGTAGATACAGACACGATTGATACATAGTGGTGCATACTTGTTGTATAGAACATTCCACAATAGGGAATTCAATGAACAATATGTGCATTATAGAAGATTGAAATAATACAACACTTTTAATAGAATATTTTTTGAAAATGAAACAATATAGAGTAAGGTAGAGAGTGAAAATGATGAATTCCTTATAGAGAGAAAGATAAATTTTATAACACTAACTATTTCATTACATTGTAGGCATACCCAAGGAGAAGAAGCCATAAATCAAAGAATATTTGTTTTAGTAACAATATTCACAAAAAAGCAATATCCACAGTAACAAATGTATGGGAAAATTAGACTGTTATAGAGCACCAAATCAAGAATGCAATAGTATATTAACATAAATTGTATAGAATTAACTATTTTACTACATTCCAACCACATACAAAAAACAAAAGCCACAAATCAAGTAGTATCAGTTTGAACAAGAAAAATATACTCTTTTCTGAATGGAACCTTATCAAATATTGAAAGAATCTAGGCTTTTCAACAACACCCTATCAGAAATTGAAATAATCTAGCATCTTTAGTAGCACCCTATCGAAAATAAAACAAAATAGCCTAACATAGAGAACAATAATCAACAAAAAATTTGGTCTTTTGTCAACAACACCCTATTGAAAATTTAAAAAATATAGCCTTTTGAATAGAAGCTTATCGAAAATAAGAGAATATAGCTCGAGCTAGATAATAAGAATCCACAAAAACTTCATAACGTCAACAATTTTAATTTGCTACAAACATAGCCACAGAAGGAAAGCCATAAAGAGACCCACGAGAAAGTGATAGTAATAAATCCATACAAAAATATTTTTTTTTCTCAACACAACCCTATCAAAAATTGAAACAATATAGCCTTTTCAACAACACCTTCTCAAAAATGAAACAATGTAGCTTAAGGAAGAGAACAATAATTAACAATTCTCAAAATGGAATCTAACACAAAGTGTATCACATTAACTATTGTATTCCATTGCAACCATAAATAGAAACATAATAATTTTGTCTGAATCTTACATCGAAAACATAGAGATCTACATGTAAGAAATATAAAAAGAAACACAACAAAATGAGGCTTGCTCTCCACCCTACCATATTGGGTCATGGAGCCTCATGGACTGTCAGCAAACCCCCGAGCAAGAATATACATTGTCCACCACTCTGATCAAGGGTGAAATGAATATTGCTTATTACAATCAACATAGAGTATATTAGGATCTAGTTGTCTATTTGACCATTGTTACTAATTTTGTAGTCACTCTCATTATTCTTGAAGGTCATTTATAACACATTAGTTGATCAAATTCAGCATTATGGCTAGAGTTTGCTCTGCAAGAATAACAAAACAATGTGAAGTTTACTGTGTTCATCATCTGTATTTGATAGAGAATATATAAATCAGGAGATATAAAGAGTTCTATAATCTATAATACATAATATTGAATGCACCTATAATGTAAGGGATAAAATAAATAAAATATACCCATACTTGTGCACATGGTGGATTGCAATATAAAGACAAGGAAAGAAGGTCTGATCTTCACCCTACCATATTGGGTCATGGAGCGCCATGCACTCTCACCAAACCCCCAAGAAAAAATATAAATTGTCCACCACTGTGATAAATGGCAAAAGTAATGTTTCAGCCCTTGATGACTTTAAACGAGAACATTGAAATACACATTATGGCTAGAGTATGCTCTGGAAGAATAATTAAAAAGTGTGAATTTTACTACAGTGATCATCTCTAATTCATAGACACTATGTAAACCAAGAGATATCAAATTTCTATATTTTATAGTACACAATTTTGATCATCTCTAATTCATAGAAAATATGTAAACTAGGAGATATCAAAGTTCTATATTTTATAGTAGATAGTTTTCTATGTTCTTGTAATGGGAGGAATGAAGTAAATAAAATTTAGGCATACCTGTTGCACATGGCAGAATTTAGTATCAACATCAGAAAACAAGGCTTGATCTCTACCCTGCCATATTGGCTCATGGAGCATTGTGCATTCTCACCAAACCCTTGAGGGTAAAAATAAATTGTCCACCACTGTAATCAATGGTGAAAGCAATCTTTAGGCCATTGTTGAATTAATACAAGATCTAATGGCGTCAAAAGCTCCATGAATTAGAATTGTTTGGGTTGAGTATGGTTGCAAACATGAAAATATAATGTGAAGTTTAGTGTAATAAACACATTTAATTGGTAGACAATAAATCAATCAAATAATATAAAGGCTTATAGAATTCATAGCAAATAATATGCAATGTAGCTGTAGTAGAATGGACTATGTAAATAAAATATAGGCATACCTTGTGCATGGAATGGATTGGAGTATGGACACAAAAAATCAGGCCTACTCTCCACCCTACCATATTGGGTCATGGAGCCTCATGGGCTCTCACCAAACCCCTGAGAATAAAGGTTAATTTTCCACCCCTTTGATCAATGGTGAAGGTAATACTTTGGCACCTAGGAAAATTTGTTGAGTGGAAATCAATGCTATACATTTTTAATAAATTGACATGGAGTTGTGAAATAATAAATGCAAGAAAATATATATAGGCTTACATTGTATACAGATGGAATGTAGGTGAAGGCCATACACCATGCAAATGTGCAATTGTAAAGCTATTTAACATTTAGGAGATCTGTACACCAGAGATGTGCATCCATACTTCAGTATGTACTTTTGAAATCTAAAATGGTTGCAATGAAATATAGTTAGACACAAGGGAAATTTGAAGTTTAGCACAACAAACATGTGTCATTAGTACACAATATCTAAATGAAAAAATACAAACAGTTGTATAGTTAATAACAAATAATATCTAATGTATCTACAATAGAAGAGATCATATAAACAAGATGCATGCATACCTTTTACAAAGAGCATGATACAATATGTGGAAAATTGAATATAATTGCCTTCTAGCACTTGGCAATTTTGTTGAGCTGAAAATAGTGTTATCTATTTTCAAAAATATATAGTGGTAGCATTTGTGACAGAATTTTGGATGTAATTGCAAAATAAGAGATGGAAAGAAAAAAGGGAATATATAGTTGCAACTCAAACACCATGGAAAACTTGTGAGCATGAAGCTATTAAGAATTGTGAAGATTTGCAGTAATAACTAGAAATGTTTGCAATCTAAATTTGTTAGAATGTGAAATAGTTAGAAACAAATGATTCAAAGGTGATAGCTCTGGAAGCGACATTATTGGGTAAATGTGAGGAAGGTATTGAGAGAAAAAATAAATATAGATAATATTTTGGGCAAGTGAGAAACAGGAACGAATCAACGTTTGTTGTTCGAGGCAAGGGGAAACATAAGGAAATAGTTGAATAGAAACTTCTCTTAGCAATCACTATAGAAGTAAAACCTTGGGAAAAGTGATTGCAACTGCACTATGGAGTGTACAAGAAAGAAGGGGTATTAGGAATTGAGGGTATTGTGAAAGCATCGAAATGAAAAGGAAAAGGAGAAGTGGTATAGTTACCGTCAAGAACAAAAATATTTCAGCATGATAGAGATGCAGAAAATTGCTAGAGATGATCCTCTTCTTTGATTTGAAGTGCATTGTATTTGTTGGAATGCAACCTAAAATAATTGTCAAAAGAGAAAGGTGGATCTATGTGTATCCCTATTATTGATTTGACATGAGAGAGTTGTGAATGTTATTCCTTGCCTTTCTTTAGTTCCAATATCAATTGTAGCTTTCTCTAGTGTCAAGCCTTGAGATTTATGGATTGTTATTGCCTAGGCCATTGTTAAAGGGAGTTGTCTTCAGCTACCTCGTGTGATTGGGATAATGGGGATGAATCTCGGGTTGTCTTGATCCCATGCAAGGCCAATGTAGTTTTGAAAGTCAAAAACTATGTATTCGGGAAATTGAGGTGGTTCAGTACCCATAGCATATACAATAGCCTTCACTAAACCCAACGATCCATTAACCAGCCTAGCTGCCACCCAAAGATTTGTTGTCAACATTACTTATTGACCAATTGCAAGCAAGAGCTCTACTTGAAGTTGTTCATCATTTCCATAATCAAGTGTGTTTTGCTAAGAATTTTTAGCAACACTAATTGCAATTGGAACATTTAATTGTTGTAGTATTTTCCTATTGTGTAAAGAAACTAACCTATTTGTTGGGAATAACGGATAGCCTCATCAAACTCTTGGTTTTGAATAGCCATGATAAGCATGGCTTTTTTCTTATTCATAAGAAATTCCCAATCAAACTGGGATGCCTGGAAATTTCTAATATTTGTAAGGAGCGTACAAAATTGTTGTTGTGAATGGGTATGTATAGGATCATCATGGAAAAAGTAGGCCCTTAAGTGGCAAAAAATTCAAAAAAATCAGAGTTAGGCAACTTGACATAAATTTTTTGAATAATTTTTCTATATTATTTCAAAAATATGTAACAATAGAATCTATAGAAAATTGAATGTAGTTTCTAAACTACTAGGTTTATTTTAAAAAAATATATTTTTAGTGAAAATTTGAAATTTCAATGCAATAGTACTTAAATTTCAAGGAAAAAATAAGAAGTAGGTGTTTGTCTAACCACCCTCACCACAATAAAATGATAATATTTTTTTTTATAAGATTTTATATATAAGTAGAGGACTCATGTCCTAATGTGATACATTATTTTTTTGTAATTTTTTTCCAAGTAAATAATTAATTATGAATTTTTTATTACAAATTTTAAAAAATATAAAAACTCGTATGTCTAACCACCTTAACTTGGTCAAAACTTCATGAAATTCATTTTTTATTTTAATCCTATAGTATGCAAAGCATAAAATGTGACACATGTTTCAGATTCAAAAAATGCGATACCGTTTGAAAGATATAGATATTTTTCAATCAAGACTTTAGATACAATTGAAATAGAAAATGAATAATAATTATTTATTAAATTCAAAGTAAAGCATAATTTATATTGGTGGAAAGCTAAGAATGTCCTTTAAAAACCCTTTTCATTTCATCAATTTTGGGTAAAAAAACAGTCATCAGCCACATACCCTATACATACCTATCATATTGCCACTTTTTGGCCCATCATGATCCTACACATGCTCAATTCATTGGATTTTCCATGCTAGTGAAAGACAGTGTCAAGCGTGACAACAATATTAAAAGTGTGCCAAAGTGCTAACGCTATGGACTGAGAACTGTAGATAGGCCTATCCATAATAGGGGTCAGTTGTGCCAGGTCACCCATGAGTATAATAGAGGCACCACCAAATGGTTGCATATGTCTACTAGGGAATGCTTGCCGCAATCGACTATCTATTTTAAGCAACAACTTGGGACTCAAGAAGCTCATTTCATCAATTAATATGCACTAAATATGTTTGAAGTCCTCTTGAAATATTGTCAATGGTTTTCCTTTTAATGAATTCATATCTTTAACTAGTATCCATAGAGTGGTATGCACTGTGGAGGCACAAATATTGTAAGCAGTAACACCTGTTGGTGCTAGAGCAAGCAAATGATTCATTCTCCGATTCAATGATCTATTTAGTGCTCTTTGTATCTTGTCAAGGAAAAATGATTTACATGTGCCAGCAGTTCCTTGAATGATCACACCCAATGGTGGCAATAAAGATGGGCCAAGATGGTGTTGTTCAATGATATTCAAAGTAAGCTTTTTCCTAGGAGATAGTTGATGACAAAGTGCAAGCGCTGCAATTGAGCAAAGAGTGTCTTCAGCTATATGCAATTTACTTATTGAAATAAATTGTTCAAAAATGCTATGCAAATTCTCTAGAACATGGTGTGCATCCCATCTATGATGTAGATCAAAGTCTCGTCTACCCAAAAGTTGGAGTTGGTCAAAACAAACATTGTTTGTGGCACCAAGTTGAGAAAGAAACTCCCATTCATATTCATCTATGCGGGGCAAATACTCTACACTATCGATAGCATTTTCACTATCCTCTCCATCAACAGGGGGAGCAATAACTCTATTGACATGCCAAGCATCATAACCGACAACATAAAATATCCTCTAATTGTGTGTTATGCTTTCTCTCATAAGGCCTATGCCAGCCTCAACATTTTGGAAAGGTTTGTATAGTAGCAATTTTGACCAAATTTTTTTTTCAAAGGAATCACTTTGTTCGGGCAGGGTGGTCTTGAAAAGCAGTTAAACAATGATGATAGCAGGTTGTGTCTAGGCACGCCAAGCTACACCTTTATGATTTTTTTGATATGTATACAATTGTGCAGAATGAATAAGTGATAGTGTCTCCATTTCAGCTGGTCTTTGCATGTAGGACTGAATATAACCAATGGCAAGCTCATCGCCATTGTCAACTATTTTCAAATGGTGAAATGTCTGCCTAATGACGTTCGAAGATAAGAAATTCCAACTTGAGATGACAAGGGGAAACTTTTCGAGCATATGGCATGTTTCTTATGCACCAATGTCACAATCTACAACCAAATTCATCATGAATATTTGGTAGGCAAGCAACGCTTTATCTCCAAATGAATTTGTATTTGCAAGCCTCTACAAGATATCAATGGAGCTTTCAGATTTTTTTTCAGACTTTGATGCGTATTTGGAAATGTAGTTTAGCACAATTTGTCTAGACAATACTGGCTGGAAATCAACATTTTCTCACCAAATTGCAAGTATCTTAGGGTTGTGGATATTAACACAATCACCATTTCTTGCTGGCTTATATTATTTGTTCAATTCGTTGTCAATTATCAATGTCGATGAAAGCTGTGTATTCCATGGAGCTTTGTAGCGACATTGTAATTGGTGGCCTTTTTTCCTAAGGCAAGTGTATTGAGTGCACTTGGTATTCCTTTGAACCGTGTTCAACAACTATTTGTAATCCACCATTGGATCCATGGAAGAGATTTGCATAGTATTAAGAAAGAATGGGTCCTCCAAAGCTGAGTGGTGGACCCTTGATATTAGCTACTATGGGGGAAGAGGGTTCCATACTGAAACATAGTGATCAAAGAATTTGTTTTCCTACTTAAGCTCATGTGGGTTGGACCAATCAAACATATCCATGTTCAAGGCATTTGGCATTTGGGAGCCACAAGAAACTGTGTACATGTGCTAATTCATGATTTTTCCACTCATACCTATACCAATAGTCCTTTGTGTGGAAAATTTTCTCAATAACCTCTTCACAAAAAATGGTGAATAGCAAGTACATGTACAAGGATGTTATGTGTGGGTTCTACACAATGTTATCTATGAAGCATATTCAGGAGTATGGCATATGCAACTAGGCATGAGGTTCAATCACCCTATGCAAATTAAGTCATTTTGTGTCTATAGAGCTCAAAGTGAAGAAAAGAGTCAGTGTACCAAGCTGGTGGATCATTGTTGCAATCTCTTGTCAGCACTTGGCCTAGTACAAGCTTGTCCCTCACAAGGATGGACCAAAGCGAACAAGCTAGTTTTCTATCTAGGTGTTTGGTGCCTCCCAAAGTAAATATCACAAAGAAAGAATAGACTTTGGGATCCTTTCCTCCAAGTTTATTTTCATAAAAAATGAAGTTGATTGTTGGCTTCAATGTCTCATTATCAAATTATAAAGGTAATATCTCAATATGACATGCATCCCAAATCTATTATCATAGTATCAAATCAAGTGCAAGGCATATTCATGTAAGTGAATATGTATGGTTCTCAATTGTAGGGGCATTGCCATGCCAGTGGGGAACAAGATTGGAAAAGCCATGCTTAATAACCCTTATGTATTATATTCATTGATAGGGCTAGAATTTATTTCATGCCAAGGAAAAGTATTTTGACTAGTGTCTTTAATTTGTAAGGAATCTCTAATTTCCTACAATTCTTGAGGAGGGTTGGGTATTAATGGAATAAATGATGATGATTTCTCAAGGTCAGCTTCCTCATCAACAACACTTTCTGGAGTTGCCATTAGTTCAATTGTGTTATGTGTTGGTTCTTTCATTGTGTGCAGAAGACTAGAGATGTCAGTACTTGTAGAAGGAAACAAATTTAAAGCATTACAATCTATTGCAACATCACTATAATATGATTCATTCTCAATTTTATATATTAATGCAGCCATGACATTATGTTTGTCAATATAGCAACCATAGTTTGTCCCCTGAACACCAATTCTTCACAAAATCACAACTTAAAGATCATGTAGACAATGTAGTAACAAAGTTGCAATGGTTGTGATGTCTTATGGGAAGCTTATAGTATGGTCATTATATTTGTATTGGCCTCCTCTAGCATGGGTTACTTGCAAAACTAGAGCAACTCTAGCTATAAGCATTTCTTCGACTTGAGTAAGCTTTGCAAGGATGGTTGGTTGTCGCCTTGGATCCATCTTGTTTGCTAGAATAAATCTATGGATACCATTTTTAGAAGCACAATGCAAACACATGATGCTTGCATTGGATGCTTAGACTCTCATGTCAGCATAGCTCTCCTTGCAAATAGCACAAATTGTCAATTTAAACAAATCATTGATGCACTGACGGAAGGACTGCATTGTAGCATGGAAAGTTTCACCAAACATGTTGCTTGAGTGGTGGTTTTCTAATGATGCAAATGGAAATCCATGGCCAGCAAGGGTTTGTGATAGTGTAGAACTAGGTATTGTGGAGGCAACTTCATTATGTTGGTTGTGTAGGAGCTATGAAGGGGTGGGGGTTGTGGGGGTGTACCAGTGAGCAAGTTCTGCCAACAATCTTGCTTGTAATTGCGGTGTGCCTACCTACACATGTGGGGTCAAGTTAGGTGGGTCTAGAGCATGTCTTTGCTGCAAGTACTTGGCCCATTGACCTACACAAATCTAGTCTCTTTGGAATGCATAATAAAGTTGGTTTCTTTGGCGTTTTGTTTCCTTTTTACACTCCACACTTGATGTGGCATTGCAACTTGAAGAAGGTTGTGAATCCTATAGTAATAATATTAATAAAACAATAAAATGGTCACAAGCACCAAGTTAAGGTGAAATTGCATAACTAAAGGGGTGAAGCTAATTGAATATGCAACAAAGTATCCAAAGGTAGATAGCAACACTCAAAAATTCCTTATTCAAAACAATATAAACTATATAACATGAACTATTTTACTATGTTCCAACTATTAACAGAAAACGGAAGCCATAAATGAATGAATATTGGTTTGAACAATGGCTTAGATGTAAAACTCACAAAAACAAAAGAATCCACAGTAATAAAGCCATGCACAAAAAAATGAAAACCCACACATGCCACATTTTTTTTTTTAATAATTCTTTGTGGTTAAAAACCAAAGAAAACATATATGGGTATGTGCAGGATCATCATGTAAAAAACAAGCCCTTAAGTGGCAAAAAATTCAGAAAAATCAGAGTTAGAAAACTTGGCATAAATATTTGAATAAGTTATCTATATTATTTCAAAAATATGGAAAAATATAATCTATAGCAAATTGAATGTAGTTTCTAAACTACTAGGTTTATTTTTTATTTTTTAAATCTATTTGGTAAAAAATTGAGATTCCAATGTAGTAGTACTTAAATTTCAAGGAAAAAATAAGAAGTAGTTATCTGTCTGACCACCCTAACCACAATAAAATGATAATATTTTTTTATAAGATTTTAGACATAAGTAGAGGAGTCATGTCCAAATGTGATGCATATTTTTTTGTAATTTTTTTCCAAGTAAATAATTAATTATGAATTTTTTATTACAACTTTTAAAAAATATAAAAACTCGTATGTCTTACCACCTTAACTTGGTTAAAACTTCATGAAATTCATTTTTTCTTTCTTTAATCCTATAGTATGCAAAGCATAGAATGTCATGCATGTTTTGGATTCAAAAAATGTGATACTGTTTGAAAGCTATAGATGTTTTTCAATCAGCCTATCAATTAGGTCTTTAGTCGTAATTCAAATAGAAAATGAATAATAATTATTTATTAAATTCAAAGTATTAAAGCATAATTTATATTGGTGGAAAACTAAGAATTTCCTTTAAAACCCCTTTTCATTTCATCAATTTTGGGTAAAAAAAAAGTCGTCAGCCACATACCATACAAATACCCATCATATCACCATTTTTTGGCCCATCATGATCCTACACATACCCATATGTATATGTATATGTATATGTATCTATCCATATGCAATGTATTTAAAAGTTCTTCCAAACTCTAACTAAAAATGTAAGAATGCAACCAATGAACAAATAGGTAATAAAAAATGAAATAGATGAAAGGAACGCCTAGTCTCCACCCCACCATATTGAGTCACAAATCCCTATGAGAAAATTCTCATTGGAGAAGTGGCTAATTAAAAATAAAATGCATCGATTGCAATAGTAAACTTTCCTATGAGCAGAAATTAATGGTAACACTATGCATTGATGAGACTTCTTTTCAACAAAGCATTTTTAGTGTTAAACTGTGTCGCATATACTAGTAATTTTTTAAGTATAATGATACATAGTTTAATACTTAAATGCTCTTCTGAAAAAGAAGTCTCTTCAATGCTATGAGCTCTAGGGTGGGTGAATAGAGATGGGTAGCCAATTTGTGGCCACTTTCAAAAAAAAGTTTTGAAATGTCATAACGCAAGCACGTTATAACGCGAGCATGTTATAACATGCTCACATTATGGCTTGGTGTGCTGAGCCTGACGCTCGACCACAATAAGCCCATAATGTGAATGTGTTATAAGATGAATTTGTTATAACGTGCTCATGGTATGACATGTTACAAGAAAAAAGAAGCGAAACTCATTCATTCTTCATTTCGATTGTTTTTTTTGTTGTTCCCATGGCCAAAACCCCCATTTTCGTACTTGTGTTATAGGAGCGGTATTGTGCAATAAATCTTCACCAGGTTGTTATTTCATTACCAAGGATGGCACCACGATGAGGAGGTGTGAGGTAAAGGTGTTTGCTTTTGTTTTGAATTTGTTAGTTTTGGGTTTTGTAGTACCCCTCCAGTTACTACTACGTGAATCAGTTTATTTGTATCAGTTTGCTTGTGTCTGTTTGTTAGTCGTGTAGCTGTTTTGGGATACAATATTATATTGCCTCTACTTACGACATTGATGTTATACTAGTTGTTGAACCCTGTGGATGCATGTGTGTTTTGGAAATGTTGTTTTTGAGTTTTTAATATGATTATTATGATGTGATTTATGATTATGATGTAATGATGCTCGTTTGTGTCGGTGAAGAAGACAGTATGGCATTACTCATTTGTGAGTACCCTTCTATGCTGCAATTCTTATTCATGATGTGTTTTCTAACATGAGTATATGTATGTTCTAACGTTGATGTTTCCTGCAGACATAGGTACCGGGTAACGGCTCCACCTGCTTGTCAGGTCTGAGCATACCCTAATCCAATTAAATCATGTTGATTCAGAGATAGTGTCTAGTCCTTGTTTAACCATCATTCTTCATTGAATGAGTACCCTATTGTCGCCTGTTGTCATTTGTTGTTTTATTTTGTCGTGTCAATTTTGTCAGTGTTCTTTTATTTGGGAAATTAATTACTATGTAATTTAGTTAAGTGGCTAATTTGTTGATTTATTGATTAAATGCAAATCTGTTTAAGTATTAGAATAAATATTTATGTTATGTTTATTGTTTAAATTATTAATTGAAAATAAGCAAGTTATTAAATTAGAAGAGAATACAGAATTTGTTAAAAAAGAATTTCTTTAAAAGTAATTGAATAATTTCTTGTGCAAATATGTTTTATGTGAAAAGAAAGAATTTTAAAATAGTTATTTTCAAAAGTCAAAATATCTAGAAACTAGACTTGTGTGAAAATATCTTGATATTTAAAATTTATAACCGCATGAGAAAATTTGGGAATGGATGTTTACAAACACTAAGTTGTCACTTGAGTTAATAAATTTGCATTAATTAGCCTTTACAAGTGGGAATTTTATTCATGGTGATTTTCTGGAAGAGCCTTCACGGCAGAGTTTGGAGAAAATTTTCTTGGAAGGTAGTTATACGGGAGTCTTCTGGAAAGGGTGGAGGACAGTTTTCTTGATTAAGAAAAGTTTTGGAACTGGTCTTCTGAGTGCAAATTAAACTCAAATCATAGGTTATTTTCTTTCCTGAAATTTATTCTGAAGCAGACAAAATCTTTTCATTTGAATGCTGATTGTTTTGGTGTTAATCTAGATCTAAAATTTGTTCTAATTCTTCTGTAGAAGGTTTAGCAAATAATATGTTAGATCTTGAGAAGTTCTGAACTATATCTTTTGACACCATTTCCTAGTTGTTTCATTGCCATCTTGTTGGAATTGTTACACCAATTGAGTATCCTCATATTTTACTATTTATGTGTCTAAAGGAAATATTGTTAGCACCACTCATCAATCAATTCAATTTGTGCATATCTTGTTGTCTATTGTCTTTCTTGAAACCACCTTCTATGTTTCCTTCAATCAACAGTCCACGTTCATCCTCTATATGTTTATAATTTATGCATTTAAGTCTGCCAGGCTGTTACATTTACAACATCTGGCAAATGGCGTCCAACTTTTATACCTTGATGAATAACCATACCTTGTTCCCTGGTTTCCTTATGGAATGGGCACGCAGGAAGCTGGAAAGAGCTATGGATTGTGGCCTTACATTTATTTATTGATTTTGCTTGAATGCGTATATCAGCCTCTGAAATTAGATCATGCTTTTTCTTCTTACCGATAGTGTTGGTTACCAGCCTAAAGCATAGGTCAGTGAGCCTTTCACTAGTAATTTATATCAGTTATTGTTTGCTACTTTGTTCTCTTCAACTCAAATGATCTAGTCTTTAACATCAGTATTCCACAGTTTAGCTTCCTTGATATTCGAAACTGTATTTTGCACTATTTTGGTATAGAGGTGTTGAATGTAATATTGGTTTTCATAAACTTATCTACCGACTGTATTCTCTTAAATAGTTAAGCCAGGTTAATAAAGACTCCAGACGAGTTGTCATAGTATAAACTCCTGATAGATTTGAACATAATATTTCTTGAGGGCATATTTTCCCTAATATGGTGTAATTACTGTTTATATATGTATGACTTGACTTTACTCACCAGTTAGTTATCACTTGGTATATTTTCTCCTATTCACTGTGCGTCCTTCTAATAGAAAATTTATTAAATTTTTATTGTTGCATGCTAATTGCATGTTGTTTTTTCTCTTGGGGGTGCATTTTTTAGTCTAAAATTTTTATCTTAACAAATTTAGCCTTTTTGTTTTCATTCGCAGCTTAACACATCTACAGTATTTGAAGGTAGAATGTTGTAGTGGTTTTAAATAAACTCCTTGACTTCAATAGCAACCTGTCATAGCTATTATACCAGTACATAGAAGAGTGCGGATCTTTGAATTGAAACATTATTATATTAGCAATTTGTCACAGCAATAGCATTTTTTTAAAAAAATAGCTTATGAAGATCTGTATAATCTCCATGATTCCATTAGTAATCCTTCACAGCTGTCGCACTTGAACATAGAAGGAAGTCTTAAGATTTGTATGGTTTCCTTGATCCATCGATAATCTGTTATAACTGTAGCACTTGGTTATAAAAGTGACACTTTCTGTGCATGATGTAATTCCCTGAACATGCGCAGTAACTAGGAGTATTGCTTTATACTGTGATATTTTGCTGTTCTCTTGTACTCTGGATACATAAATTACTTCTCTAATTGGTGATCTTTGTCCTCAATCTGCCATCATGCAAAATTCACTTATTTGTGCCTTCTATCCCTATAAGTTGCTGCCCACTTCAAGGAGCCTGTAGTTAAACTTGTTTGATTCTTTTTAGCAATTTGTCAAGTCTGCAGCCGTCTAATTCGCAGTTTTCTTGTTCTTCCACCATGCAAATCTGTTTCGTAGTGCTGATGCTGCTTCTTATATATGTCCTTTAATAATCAAGTAGAAGCTTCTGTTTAACTTAAATTATTTTTCAAGTTATCATATTTTCTTATCCGATGGGAGAGTGGATTTATAATAGAAAATCTTTTTTTTTAATATGGTGCCTTAGTTTAACTTAAAAGAATGCCATTTTATTGCAGTAAACTACTGTCAATTTACGGAATAAGCGTTGATCTTCTACTCAATAAATGTTATGCATAATAATAAGCTTTGACAGCCGTTTAACTATGGAATATAATTCATAGCTGTTTGCAAGCGGAATACTATACATGCAATGTTTGATGCCTAATTTTAGATTAATATTTTTCAATCATAGGGTGTTTAAAATATTACCTGCATGCATCCATTAAATATAATCAAATGTCCACAGGAGTTAGATACACTATTTTGAAATATTTATTTGTACAATGAATATTTATATTGTAATATGTCATACAATTGGAGTGGTTAAAAAAAAGAAAAGAAATATATATATCATGTTATAATATAGATATTTAATATCTTTTCACATTTGTGATATTTGCACAATTTATGGTCTTGACCTGTTTGAGATACACATATTTATGATTTTGTATTATATGCGTGATGGTTATCCTATGGTGTTGTAGGAATGTTATTTATTTTGATGCATGTTTTTCTGAGATTTGGGTGAATGTGATTGTGTGTGTTTTTATTTTCATTTCTAAATACTCAATTTGAACTATATCTTGATTATGGTAAATTAAATGCAATATATTATCTTCACTTAGTTCCATTTGATGGGAAAAATGTTTAGGGTTATCTTGGTAGCTTAGGGAGAGGATTGAGTAACAAAGTATTTTAAGGGTTATGAATTTAATTATTGAAAGTATATATTAGTGGTTGAGTAAATGATATGGTATTTTTATATGAATGATTGTTGATTTAAGTGAATTCTTGTTGATATTGTATGGGCAATATTGTTATGGCTGTAATTTATTAATGTACTTTTGTAGTACAGAGTTTAAGTTTTCTTGAGGTTATCAAAGCAAGCTTGTAATATATTTGGATTATGATTAAATCTTGTTATTTTATTTTGGGGACTTGCCTTGCAAAATTTAATTTGTCACCTTGTGGTGTTTCGAATTGTTCCACGATTGGTCTATGAATGAGATATGTTTTGTTATGGTATTATTTTATATGCATGTTGGCAGTCCCTAGTATTTGGTTGTGGTGTCATGTCTCTAGGAAGAGTGGCTCACGATAGGGGCCAGAACCCTAAGTGGTTGCCAGGGTAACCTATCGTGGGTTATGTAATTCAGTGAAAACTTTAAATATAAACTTGGGGTTCAATATATAATTAAGATTAACAGAATGCCTCACCTAGCACCTTAATGCTCATTTAGATTAAGGGTAGGTTGAGAAGGCCTGGAATGGCTTGTCGAACTACCTTGTTCTCCTGAAAGGTAATTCGACACCACATGAGTTATCTAAGGGCCGGGAATCGGTAGAGACTGCCAGGGTAACTCTGGAAGAGGGCCGGTAGTCTAGGAAGATTCACCAGGGTAACTTAGGATGACTATGTGATGACACTCTATCCTGATGCATGATTGTAGTCCATTGTGTGGAGTTAACTGATATATTGTGGTCGTCTCTGAAAGTATATGATGTGGTCATGTCGTTATGTGTGGTCAACCATGTAATGTATTGTATGTACATTGTTCTATGTTTGATTGACTTCTAGACCTTTCATTATCTCCTAGCACGGAGGGAGTGGACCTTCAGGTTCCACGTGGTCGGGTGGAAACCGTGCTACACTTTCATTGGATACTCTTACTAATGACATTCTACTTGTAGTTGGTTCTTGATACTTCGATGATCGAGACACTGGATGCAGATCGTGTTCAGATGTGGATAATTGATATGAGGAGATTGTTTCCCTTATTGTATATTTATCTCATGTTAATGAGTATACTCTTTGTACCATCATTATGATGTATCGAGATCTTACGAGAATCTCACTTAATGTAATAAGAGTTTATGAATATCTTGAATTGTATAAGTTTTGAAAAGTGGTTTATTCACGAATATGATTTGTACTTGTGTTTATGACTCTAATAATATGGTAATATGTTCTTAATAATAATGTATAAATAACATCGTCTTGGAATCCATTAGACATTTGTATATATATGAATGCTAAAAAAATAAAATAAAAAAATATTCGAATAATTCGCTACTTAATACTTTGTCCTTTGGATTCCCTGGTGGGGTGTTATAGATGGTATCAGAGCACTAGGTTCTAACACTGGGTACTCTGGACATTTGTAAGCCCATTACGTTGTCCTAGGTGTTAGATTCTATAGTTCGTAATATCCTATTGTCTTTACTTCATGTAACTAAGACGTGTTGGAAATCACTCCGCACCACATGAAGATTACTAATATAGCCTGAAAAGTTTCCTCCTTCCTCGTTAGGTGGCTAGAGTCTAGTCACACTGTGATGTATTGTACTATTTTGAAGATTGTGGACTTTGTTTATATTTTTTTTTTGATGATCATATGTTGATTGTGAAGGTCGACACCTTGTTAATATTTGATTGTGATAGTTTAGCCACACCTTGTGATCTTGTTATATGTGACCTTAATGGTTACATTTGATTTAGTGTTGACCTTGCGCGTATTTCTTATTTTAATGTTGAAATTGAATTTCATTTAATATTTATTTATGAATTCAGTGGCTAAATTATTTTATCTTGATCATTTTCAATGTCGGCCATGTGTCGTATTGTGATTCCTCTCCAAGGATGTAGGATACTGACTTGGAGAGTGTATACGAGGAAGTAGACTTAGGGAACTATAGGGTAGGCGTATAGGAAGGATATTTATGTTAGTTGTGGTTATAATACTTAGAATCTTAAGATTCGTTCTTTCCCTTTTTCTTGGATTCTTTCCTTATATCTAAGATTTGTTCTATGAGGTGTTGTGTAGGACCATTCCTAGGCATCAAAATAGAGGTCATGGTCGAGGATGAGGTGGTGGTTGTGGGGTTAACCGCCAGAGAGTTGATCATAAGGGTGTGGTCATCAAAGAAAACTCCACACCTGAACCTCTATCTTGTGAATCTGATGACGAGACCTTGGCCTAAGCTCTCTATCAGGTCAAAATGGAAAAAGGGAAGAAGATTGTAGAATTGGAACATCCAATTAAAGTGTTAAAATCATCCATTGTTCGAAATTGGCCTTTGGGGTGTGGACCTAAAGCACCCATTCTCTCTAAGGAAGAGAAGGAAAGCCATTGCATATAGTCTTTCACTTCCATAAAGACAATTTTGGACTCGGAAGAGGATCTTGAGGAGTGTCCCCTATTCGATAGTGAGTAGTCTAGTAGTGGAGGAAGGGATGTAGTGGTTCTCTTTCTTGTTGCCTTGTTAGACTGAACTTGTTAGGTTTGTGATGTGCACTTTACACTCTTTATGATATGTTTGTTGTATCTATCTTGCGGCTTCCAGGAGTAAGCCGTATCCTGGGGGGGAGGATGTAGTATCTCTCCAGTTACTACTATGTGAATTAGTTTATTTGTAATTGTTTGCTAGTCGTGTAGTTGTTTTGGATACAATATTATACTGGTTCTACTTATGACATTGATGTTATACTAGTTGTTGAACCCTGTGGATGCACGTGTGTTTTGGATATGTTGTTTTTGAGTTCTTAATGTGGATATCATGATGTGTTTGATGTTTAAGATATTATGCTTGTCAGTTCTGGTGAAGAAGACAGTATGGCATTACTCATTCGTGAGTACCCTGCTATGCTGCGATTCTTTTTCACGGTGTGTTTTCTAACATGAGTATATGTATGTTCTAACGTTGATGTTTCCTGCAGATACATGTATCGGGTAACGGCTCCACCTGCTTGTCAGGTCTGAGCGTACCCTAACCCAATAAAAATCATGTTGAATCGGAGATAGTGTCTGGTCCTCGTGTAACCATCGTTCTTTGTCGAACGAGTTTCCTATTGTTGTCCGATGTCATTTGTCGTTTTGTCTTGTCGTGTTATTTTGTTTGCGTTATTTTATTTAGAAATTAATTGCTTTGTAATTTAGTTGAGTGGAAAATTTGTTGATATATTGATTAAATGCAAATTTCTTTAAATGATAGAATAAATATTTATGTTATGTTTATTGTTTAATTTATTAAATTAAAAATTAAGCAAGTCATTTAATTAAAAGAGAGTGTGTGATATTTTTAAAAAGGCATTTTTTTAAAAAGTAATTAAATAATTACTTGTGCAAATATGTTTTATGTGAAAAGCAAGAATTTGTTTAAAAGAGTTGTTTTCGAAAGGTTAAAGTATTTGAAATTTGATGTGAAGGAAAATATCTTTGATAATTAATGTTTTTAACTACATGAGAAAATGTAGGAATGCATGTTTATTATTACTTAAGTTGTGACTTGAGATAAGGATGGCATTAATTAGCCTTAGGGGTTGCATATTGATGCACGACATTTCTCGAGAAGAATTCTCACGACAGCCAGAGAAAAATAACTTCTTCTTGGTGTTTCTGAAGAAGGATCTGCAGAGAGTGGTTTTCGAAGGAATGGTGTATTATGAAGAATTTAGATAAATTGTGGGATATCAGATTTAGGATCAGAACTTGGATGGATTCAAACTTTTGAACCAGGTTTTCCTTTTTATTATGCAATTTTTCCTTGTTTAGAAGTTTTTGAAGAGATTTTCCTGAAAATTTAATGGTTGTAATTTTGTTTGCATGAGGGAAATAATTACTTTGACAAACCTGCACAAATAACAAAAGGAGATTACAAATAATTAGTATTGAAAATCAATACAATAAGGAAAACGAAAAATGTTAAATTATAGCTGTAGTAGAATTGATCTCTCAAACAATAAACGTTTTTTTTTAAAGATTGCATATAGTCTTAGTCGATGGATCTTGTAATTCTTTTACTACAATTTGTATTCGCTGTCTCAAGCCATATTTTCTCTCTCTGCATGATTTGGTTTCCAGAAGAGGTTTGTATATGAATTTAATCGGACTGAGATCCTTATAGCATTGCTGGTAGATTAAGTTGTAATATTTCTGCCTGATCTTACCTGCCGTTTCCTCTTCTAATATCATTAATTTCCAAATAATGAATTTAGTTCCTTTTTGGCAATGGTGCTCTGTTTGAGTTTTCTGCACTCAACTAGCCTTAATGCTGCATGGTGCGTATCCTTTTGACATTTAAATCTTTCCATTCTAATTGTCTTTGTTGAAATCTGTGTGTGCGCCTCCTTTCCATGCAAGTCGTTGTCCCAGTTCAGTATGCCTTAGTCGAATTAGTTTTTTTTTATGAACTATTAGTAAAGAATGAGTGAAAAACGTATCCATTCCTTGTATCTGGCAAAAAGTTATTTCTTGATTTATAAAACCCTGCCAATGTGAACTGGTGCGTGACATATTTATTATAGGTTGGCCCTTGTTTCTTTCCGTAATCTATCATAGTTGATACCACCAGTATTTTGTAGAGTGCGAACTTTAAATAATTTGCCTGATTCCTTTCGATTCACTGTGGCGAATTTTAATACAGTTGGGTGCATGAATTTAATGAATTTTCCTATTTTTTATGGCTAACATATATATATATTGCAGTTGTAGCAACTGGAAATAGAATGGAGTAGAGATTTTTTCTTAAAAAAAAAAATTCCCTTATTCCAATGTCTTCGTGTCATAGCTGATACGATTGAACATAGTAGGTAGTTTTCGAAGATTTAAATAACCTCCATGATTCCATTAGCAACTTTCCAGAGCAGTAACACTAGAGCTTGAAAGGGCGTATAGATTTAAATAATCTCTCGGGTTTTGTTATCATTCTATTTTAGTTACAGTACTTGAACATAGTGGGGGGCGCATAATTCTTATAATTTTCCTAAATTATTTTATTGACAACCTGTCAAAGTTGATGAACTTGATATTGCCTCTGTTATTAATCCTCTTCATTTCTATGCTTTCACCATATAGGATCTATGACGCTGGAGTAGTCTTAAGCTTTAGATGGCTTTACTGATACGTATAAACTTTTTCCAAAAAAAAAATAGTCCCTTATGTTAGCTATTAGTGCATTTGCGTGCGGCCTTCATACTAGAGATAACTAATATATCATTATTGACTTATGATCTGGATATATACAGTTGTCTGTAGCTTTGAATCGGCAAATAGCTATATTGGATTTGTTTAAATATAACCAATTCTGCTCCCTTGATCATCTTTAAAATTTGGCGGTTGAATTTAGAGATGGGCTATTAACACTACAAAATTGAAGTCTGAATGTTCTTCATGCAAACTGAAAGTTAAGTTAAAGTTAAAATATATATATATATATATATATATATGCGTGGTTTATTTAATATTTCATTCAATCATGAATGCAATACTTGAACACGCAAGAGTGTATAGATTTAAAAGTCTTTCTGATTCTATTGTCAACCAGTGATATTACTAGACATTCCTCCTGTACTTACCATTCTCTTTAAAATTTATGTATAAAAATTTCCTGCGCTAATTACTGTAGAGTGCGTTTTAACAAGCTTGACCAACTTCCTAACAAACACTCTACAGTCGGTTGTAATAAACTTTGAATTAAGTTGGTGCGATTTTCCTAGCATGGCGCTGAATCACTACAGTTGCCATTGCATGTATGTTACAAAATTTGTGTTAAAAGTTCTTCTTTTTAAGTGATCAGTCAGTAAACTGTATTATAGAAGTATAGAAGTAATATGAGATAATGCTACGAATGATAACCACCGCTTTAAGATTTATTTTCACCATATCTCTGTTTAGTGCGGGAATTAATTTAAATATCATCTGTGTCATTATGCAGTGACTGGTGTGTAAATTGAATCTATCTATTTATACTATTCTTGATAAAGAATAATTATAGATTGCTTATTTAAAAGTTTCTTATGATTTAATACTTTGAATTGCGTTATTTAATATTGAGAGTTCTTAAAATTACAAAGAGTTGATAAATTTCTTGAATATAAAGATAATGTTTAGGATTTTTTTTTTTAAAATTTTTAAATGTATATGGTACCTATATTGTTTAATAATGGAATTAAATTTTGGAGTTTTGGTTAATGAATAAGATGCTTTTGCATGACTTATTGTTGATATAATCAAGTAAAAGTTTATTTGAAATGTGACATGGAATTCTTAGTTCCTGAGGCTAGTGAATGTAATATGCATTGTAAATCATGTAACACCTGTATATTATTGTTTTGTTGCAATGACATAATTTGAGACATAGCCATGCATAATATGTTTTCACATTTGTGAAATTTGCACAATTTATGGTCTTGACGTGTTTGAGATATGTATATTCATGATTTTGTCTTATATGCGTGACGGTTATCCTACGGTGTTGTCAGGAACATTATTTATTTTGATGCATGCTTTCCTGAGATTTGGGTGATCTTTAAAAAACTAATTGAGTTGTTAAGTCTCCTGAAGCTAGGAAGTGAAGTTATGTTGTAAAATTTTGATACACGAATATTGATATCTTGTATACCATGGTTTATGTTAGGACTATCCCATGCAAGAGTTATTTGTTATCTTTGAGGTGTTTGATTTGTTCTTTGATTGGACCACGAATAAGATATGTTTTATTATGGCATTGTTATATGAGCATGTTGACAGTCCTTAGTATTTGGATGTTGTGCCTTGTTTCTAGGAAGAGTGGCTCACGATAGGGGCCAGAACCCTAAGTGGTTGCCAGGGTAACCTATCGTGGGTTATGTAATTCAGTGAAAACTTTAAATATAAACTTGGGGTTCAATATATAATTAAGATTAACAGAATGCCTCACCTAGCACCTTAATGCTCATTTAGATTAAGGGTAGGTTGAGAAGGCCTGGAATGGCTTGTCAACTACCTTGTTCTCCTGAAAGGTAATTCGACACCACATGAGTTTATCTAAGGGCCGGGAATCGGTAGAGACTGCCAGGGTAACTCTGGAAGAGGGCCGGTAGTCTAGGAAGATTCACCAGGGTAACTTAGGACGACTATGTGATGACACTCTATCCTGATGCATGATTGTAGTCCATTGTGTGGAGTTAACTGATATATTGTGGTCGTCTCTGAAAGTATATGATGTGGTCATGTCGTTATGTGTGGTCAGCCATGTAATGTATTGTATGTACATTGTTCTATGTTTGATTGACTTCTGGACCTTTCATTATCTCCTAGCACGGAGGGAGTGGACCTTCGGGTTCCACGTGGTCGGGTGGAAACCGTGCTACACTTTCATTGGATACTCTTACTAATGACATTCTACTTGTAGTTGGTTCTTGATACTTCGATGATCGAGACACTGGATGCAGATCGTGTTCAGATGTGGATAATTGATATGAGGAGATTGTTTCCCTTATTGTATATTTATCTCATGTTAATGAGTATACTCTTTGTACCATCATTATGATGTATCGAGATCTTACGAGAATCTCACTTAATGTAATAAGAGTTTATGAATATCTTGAATTGTATAAGTTTTGAAAAGTGGTTTATTCACGAATATGATTTGTACTTGTGTTTATGACTCTAATAATATGGTAATATGTTCTTAATAATAATGTATAAATAACATCGTCTTGGAATCCATTAGACATTTGTATATATATGAATGCTAAAATATATATTCGAATAATTCGCTACTTAATACTTTGTCCTTTGGATTCCCTGGTGGGGTGTTACAATGTGGCGACTATTTTTTTACCCAAAATTGATGAAGCGAAAAGGGTTTTTAAAGGAAATTCTCAACTTTCCACCATATAAATTATGATTTACTTTGAATATAATAAGTAATTATTATTCATTTTGTATTCAAATTATGATTAAAGTCATGATTGATAGGCTGATTGAAAAAATTTATAGCTTTCAAATGGTATCACATTTTTTGAATTCAAAATATGTGCACATTCTATGCTTCACATACTATGGGATTAAAAAAAAAAATTGAATTTCATGAAGTTTTGACCAAGTTAAGGTGGTCGGACATCACGAAGTTTTTATATTTTTAAAAAGTTGTAATAAAAATTCATAATTAATTATTATTTACTTGGAAAAAATTACAAAAATATGCTTCACATCGGGCATGATTCACTCTACTTATATCTAAAATATTATAAAAAAATATTATCATTTTATTGTGGTTAGGGTGGTCAAACAAACACCTACTTATTTTTTCTCTAAAATTTAAGTACCACTACATTGAAATTTCAATTTTTCACCATATATATATATATATTTTTAAACAAACCTAGTAGTTTATAAACTACATTCAATTTTATATAGATTCTATTCTTACATATTTTAAATAATATAGATAACTTATTCAAATTTTTACGTCAAGTTTCCTAACTTTGATTTTTCTAATTTTTTGCCACTTAAGGGCCTATTTTTTCCATGATGATCCTGCACATTCCTTTATTTCATACACTTGAATGCTCCAAGTACTTTCAGCTTCATATCTTAATGAAACAAGGAAATGTGATTTTCCTTTATGTTTGTAGCATAGAAATTCTGAAGAAAGACTTACTCATTCTACAAATTTTTCATTGATGATGTTGTCCTCAATCTACATTCAGCTCAAAAACTTAATGTGTTGCACCCATAGTCAACCATGCCATCTTTGCATTCATTCTCCGCTTTTAGTAGCTCACTTGCAACCACTTGTCACATTTTCTATGCACTTCATGAATGATGTTTCCCATTGTGTTCACTCAAACCTTAGTGTATTGCATTTTAGTTCACTAGTGCTTCTTTCTTTCACTCATTTGACTCTCATGCTTTACATGCAGCCACTTTTCACTCTTTTATTCATGGATTTAACCTCTCTTCTGTACTCTTCATGCATTTTTATCTCCTAAACAATAACATGATGATGTGAAAGCTATCTTTGCATGGAAGATTTTGAAATATAAGCAGTTGTTGATGATGTTTAGAAGCTTCTTTATTTGCTTCAATTATCTGATGTAGAGAAAGAGAGTTCATAACATCAAATTTTTGTATTCTTGGCAATAATCAAGTACACAACTGAAATTCTTCATTCTTGAGGCAATCTCAATCCTTTAACCTTGAGCAACATGGGCTCCAACTTACACAAATGGACTCCAATCTCTATCAGAATTGGTAAATGATTTCAACATGCTTAGATTCATCCTAAAAAATTATTGCAGCCATCCAAATATCAGAGAACAATGATTTAAGTCCAACCATAAAAAAACTATGCATAGCTTTGTTCAAACATCAAGAAAACCATGTTTCTTTGACCACTCTCCACCAAACTGAAACACACAATCTACCATAACTCATGCAAATGAATAAATGAATATTTTTACTTTAAAGGGTTTTTAGAAAATAAAAAAATATAACTTTTCACCAATTTTTATCACTTTTTGATTGTGGAATAAAAAGATATGAATTTCTCTTATCTGCTAGAAACCCCAGTTCCTGAACTAGGTAGTCTTCACCAAAATTGTCATAAATCAATCAAAACCCAATAAAAATTGATCAAACAAAGTGAAAATGAAACTAGATTTACATATATAATGTTTCCAATAGGTTTGAGGTATTTATTTGATCTGTACAATCTGTACCATTCTTTGCAACAGATTGCAACTTCCAAAGAAAACAATCCCATAGGGCTGCCAATGGTAAAATGATCATAACTTTCTCCAAACTCAATGAGAAAGAACCAAACCAATTGAAAATGAAAGATAGGTCATTAATATATCAATAAAAATCAATTTTATGTCTTTAAAACTTCATACAAATCCATACCATGTAAAAGAATAGGGAAGAACATTGGAAAATTTTAAAAAAATTCATGTCTTCCTTCATAAATTCTTGTTCCAAACTACATTCCAACCCCCCATTTGACTTGGAGGCCCATTTTTATGCTTATAAAATCAAGTTATGCCTCCAAAAAACCTACAACTACCATTTAAAAACTTTTAACAAACTTTTAAAAAGTTGTCATTTAACAAGAAGAGTTGTTATGACAACATTTGACAATGTTTGACAATGTTTTCATTTTTCAACTAAAGGACACCAAACGTTCATCAATGACTCCAAATGACTTAAAAATTATATAAAATGACTCATTCAACCTTATTACAAAATTAAAACACATAATTTAATGAATTTATACAATATGGTCTCATGGAGGCTTGAATGCAACAAGGTGCTTTTGCACCATTATCATTGCCTAATTTGTAAACAAGGCATTATGTATTCATGTTCACTATCACATTTTGTGATGATGCAATTGATGTCAATTTGATTGAGAAATTTATCACCTATGATTTTCATCCCATTGTATTCTAGATTTGATTGTCCTAGGTGATCACTTGCTTGAGTCTTCATGGCACTTGGATGCACTCCTTCAGATGCATATTTCTTTGAGCAACATTGAATTGTTTCTTTATGAAAACCCTTTGTGGAACATTGAGGAAAAGAATGTTGGATCTCAATGCTTGTGGGAGACCGTTTTACAACACATGCCTTATGATATTAAAAAAAAAACAACATGGATTTCCCTATACCTACACAAGAAACAAACAATGTTAGATTAAAACAATAAATTTGGAAGTTTCTCATGATGCTTTCTCCTTGGTATTCTCTTGTACTCCTCTTATTCTTGCTTAGTTGATTCAATGCATCATAGAAAATATCCTACATTATATTGATGGACCATGTAGGAATGTTCATAGTCTAAGCTCTAACAAAACTTTCATCCACTTGTAGGTTCACTTGGAGCATGGAAGCGGAATGGGGAGCTCAACTCTGAAAGCAACTTGAAGACATCATTAGGAAATGACAATTATGTTCTTTCTTACATACTTTGTCTCCTTCTTTTAATATTTAGTAGTGTAGGATATTTTTTATGGTTCATTGTTCTAGATACTCCCACGGCTTGTGTGGGACACTTGATTCTCCTTTTTACTCTAATGAATACAAAAAAAACATTTGTGAAATACTTGTTCAATTTTGTACTTTCTTTTCGTGCAAACAATGTATTGAGAATTGTGAATGAACAATAGAATGAGAACACTTATTTTATTTCTTATGTAATACTCAATGCTGCAAATCATATAAAGCAAGTAAAAACATATTGCATTTCTTAAAACTAAATAACTCAAATGTTTGCAATGGTTAAAGAATCTGCAAAAACAAACTAAGATTATTAACCTTAAAAATGAATTTGCATAACCAACTCTATCAATTTGAGCTGAGTGAAAAATTGATAACACTTTTGGTGACCTCTAATAGATGCTTGCCTACTAAGCACTAGGTCAGTTGCCTTATGAATACCCATTAGGCATGGAGTCAATTCTGCCCCTTGAAACTCAAGAATTTTGAAAAAATCTAAAACTTGCAACTCCAAATAGCAGTAAAACCAACACCAAACAACAAAACATAAAACAAACAAGGCCCTAGTAGTCAAAATCAAGGTGTAGAAGCACTTTATTGGAAAGAAAACTGCTAAAAGGGTCGAAGAACTTATTTGCAACAACTACTCTCCTATAGTATAGGGGTAGAATAAGACCCTTAGAAAAAATGTTTCAAATGGACCCCATTGACAGGGATCAAAAGTACTTCTCCAGTTAACCTCGAGAGCTGAAATGAATTATGCTCTTTGAATTCTATTATGACAAATGGGCCCTCCTAGATTGCATGAAATTTTGAATATTAGCCTGGCTTATTTTTGTTCAAAACCCATTTGAGGACGAAGTCCGCAACAATATATTCTCTGAACTTTGATCTTTTGTCAAAAGAGCTTTTCATTTGAGCTTGATGAATTTCAAGCTTTCTCCATGCTTCTTTTCTATTTTCTTCTAGCTCCATTAATTTTGCAAGTCTCACCTCCATGGGTTGTTCTTCTAGCAGTTCAAGCTACTTAATGTAACTCAAAGTTGGCAACTCAATGGAGATTAGTAATTTGGCCTCTTTGCCATAAGGACATACAAAGAGCAACAAATAGCTCTCTTGGGTGTTATCCTATCATCCCGAAGGGATTACTTTAGCTTCTCATGCCATGTTTTTTGGTTGTCTTTGATGGCCTTGTTGATGATTGTGATCAAGTTTTTATTGGTAGATTCTACTTGCCTGTTACCCTGTGGGTAATAATTTGATGAAGTGCTCAAAAAGATATTATTTCTCATGGACCAGTAAAAAAATATTTATACCAATATATGCAAGAGAATTATCAGAAATAATAGAGTCTAGAACACCAAATATGGACACTAGATCTTGATAAAAATTCAAAACAGAGGCTTCATTTTCTTCTTTTAGAGCAACAACCTCTGTCCACTTAGTGAAATAATCAATAGTGTTCAAGATCCATTTGTGACCAGAAGTTGAGGGTGGATTAATTGGCCCATTAAAATCAATCCCCCATTTAGCAAAAGGTTGTTCAACTTGGATAGGATTGAAAGGTAAGGCTACAAGTTTCTATTTTCCTACGAACAATGCACATTTTTCGCATTTCTTTACCCAAGTAAAAGCATCCTTGAATATTTTTGGCTAGTAATAACCAGCCCTCATTATCTTAAGGGTTGTTATTCTCACTGCAAAGTGGCCTCTTGAAGGCCCATTATGGAAATCCTTAAACAACCTTTCTATTTGATTAGGCTCAGTGCATCTCAATAACACACCCTAGAGGTCTCTTCTAAATAGTACACCATCAACAACAACATAGGGAATGGACTGTAATTTGAAATACCTTCTTTTTTATCTATCTAAGCCTTCGGGACACTCATCGGTCTGCAAGTAATGAATCATTTGTTGTACCTAACTTGCACTCAGAGTTGGTACAACAATTTCCTCTTCATTTCTCAATACTATGGCAATACTCCTATCATCTTCATGGTTGTTCTTTGTGTTTCCAGCAAGCTGTTTGCACAATCTTTTACCCCCAACTAGCTTAGTAACCTTGATATCAACATCAAATTCTATTATCCTTGTTATCCAACCAACTCTCTTTTCATTCATATCTTTATTGAACAACAAGAAATCTTTCGTAGTAGTGTGAGCAACCAACAAATGAATTTTTTTTATTTGACAACATGTGCCTAATTTTTTTAAGAATTCTAACTATTGCAAACACATGCTTCTCTAGAAAACAATATTTTAACTCATAATCGTGCAACACTTGACTGAAAAAGGCTATGAGCTACTCCAATCCATCATCATTTTGTTGGCATAACATGGTAGGAATCATATCAACACCTCTGAAGGTGTATAAAATCAAAGCCTTGTTATAATTTGCATTAATGAGAGTGAGTAGCTGAAAGGGCTTCTTTTATCTACTCGAAGCTCCTCTTACCCACTTTAGTCCAATTAAATGGTACGTTTTTTTTTAGCATTGTTGTAAGGGGTTGTAATAAGGCTATAATTTTTGGTATAAACCTCCTCACAAAATTAATTCTTCCAAGGATGCTCTACAAACCCTTTTTATGTGTCAGTAAAGGTAGTTCTAAAATTGTTGAAACTCACTCTCGATTAATTGAAATTCCATGCTTAGAGACAATATGTCATAGAAGCTTTCGTTCATGGAAAAAGAATATGTATTTCTTTAGATTAAGAGGAACTCTGAACTCTTTGCATCTTTTGAAAATCTATCTCAACTGTTCAAGGTGTTCATTAGCATTTTTAGAAAATACTGTAATATCATCTAAATACATAAGAACAATCTTATTCATAAGGCTATGAAAAGCCATGTCCATTTCCCTTTGGAATGTTGCCCCTACATTAGATAAGCCAAAAGTAATTTTATTGTAAGCCATAGTGCCCCATGTAGTTGTGAATGGTATTTTATATTGATCCTCTTCCCTAACCAAAATCTGATTGTAGCCAGAATACCCATCAAGCAAAGAGAATCTTTCATAACCTAACACTACTTGCAAAATTTGCTCCATTGAAGGCAGTGGGTAGTGGTCCTTAAGGGAAGCCTTGTTTAAATCTGTAAAATCAATACACAATTTGATTTCCCCATTTTTCTTCCTAATTGGGACAATTGGAAACCCAAGAAATGTGTTTAATAGGGAAAATTATGTTACTCTCGATCAACTTATTTAATTCAGCTTTCATCAAGTGTTCGAGCTTAGGATTTAGGGGTCTTTGTTTTTTCCTAACATGCTTTGCATTAGGCTCTAACTCTAATGTATGTCGAGCTAGTTAGGATCAAACCCCCTCAGGTCTTTATATTCCTAAGAAAAAATATCATTGAACTCTTGGCATAACAAAACAAAAGCTTGTTGCTCTTCCTTAGTGCACACTTTTCCCAGTTTCAGAAGTTTACCTTTAAA
This sequence comes from Sequoia sempervirens, assembly GCA_007258455.2. NCBI lineage: Eukaryota > Viridiplantae > Streptophyta > Pinopsida > Cupressales > Cupressaceae > Sequoia > Sequoia sempervirens. The sequence continues at coordinate 266,775,043 of VDFB02353493.1, forward strand.
TATTTTGATGGCATCATAATGTTCTTGTGTGATGGTCATGCCACACTTGTATTTTCTTTCCTAATCATTAGAGTTGAAAAGTGATTCCAATGTTACCAACCCTTCGGCAACTTATTTGATTTCAGTTGCATAATTTGTTCCCCATATTGTTGTTACCACTTTGGTTGGTTCTCATTTGCAAATTTAGCTTCTTCTATCAAGAAGTTCAAAATCTGCTCATCACTATCAAAGACTTGCCAACTCACATTGTTATCTGGCATAGAAGGTCTAACAACAATTTTTACATATTGTTGCATTTCTACATTATGAACCTCATTTGGAATATCAAATTGTGCACCTAGGGTAGCAAGTCTATCACCATGCTTGTTTTGAGTTCTAGGGATGGAAAGAAAATTAAATGCATCAAAATATTCTATTAGGTCCCATACCCGATACTTGTATTTCTTAAGTACACCATTTTTTACAACAGTTATATTTTTTATCTGAATCACAACTAATTCTGAGTCACCATAAACCTATAAACACTTAATACCTCTTTTTCAAGCCCATTCGAGGCCATGAATGAGGGCCTCATACTCAGCTGTGTTGTTTGTATAGCTGAAAGTGAATCTCAAGGCTGAATAATAGTTGTTTCCATCAGGTGATATCAACATTGCTCCTCCACTAACCCCTATCTTGCATCTTGAACCATCAAATATAGTTCCATAAGTTGTTCTTGCTATTCAAATTGTTCTTGATCTTTAACTAGATTAGGAATCGATGCATCAGGTTCGTGAATCACATAGACACCTAACCAAACCTCTTCTAAGTGACTAGATAGGTCAAAGTATTGATTTTCAACATCCCATTCATCTAAGTCTTCCTCTTCATCAGATGAATTAAGACATAGCGCCTCAGATTGACTCACTGAATGATGAGTGGCTAACAAGTTAGCATTCATAGAGTTGATGGTGTCTAGATCAATGTGAACCTTGAATAACGGTTTGGATTCAATAATTATCTTAGTGCCATATTGGGTTCTAAAGAAAAGGTGAGACCAATTGGCTAACAAGAAACCTCCTAATTTGGCTGTAAAATCCCTTGAAAGATAGAATGCAAAATGGGGAGGCAACTCTATTACATGTATGTCTTTGGAAACAGAGAAATTGGGGCAAGCGTGTAGTGTAAGGGGTGGATTTTTTATGATACTTGTTGTTTGGAAAATAGATCCATCCAATTGCACAAATTTTTTTGACACAAGTTCGTAAACCAATCCTAACTTATCTGCTAAGTTTTCTAGCATGACATAGCTGCTAGCTCTAGAATCTATCATACAGTTATGAATGAGTTTATCACCTATAATTAGACTTAGATAAAAAGGTGGGGGTTTAACTTGATTCTACTGGCTCTCTTTAATCTCTGGAATGTTAGCAAGTTCAATTCTTTCTTCCCTGGGATGTGTAGTGCATCCATAACAGATAAGTTGACTATACCTTTTTTCAAATGCTCAACTACATGGAAAGAGATTGGATTTACCTTTTGCTATCCTAAAGAATTAATAGCGTTTTTATTTACCTTATGCTATTCTCTTTGTAGAATATGCACCTTTGGTTGTAGAATATGCACCTTTGGTTGAGCTACAGGAACATTCTGAGATGGAACAACATAATTTTTACCTCTCATAGCTTGCTATTGTGAATTTCTAGTTTGTTGTTGTTTAGCTTCAACTGCTCTCCATTTTGACCTTCTGTTCACAAAAATGAACAAACCTTGCTAGTTATAGCTCTAGATCTGATTAACCCCACAATATTCTACACTTTTCCAATTCACTAAAGCAATTTTAGAGTTGCTTTCCTGTTTTGCATTCTCATTTAGCAAACATTCTATGGAAACACATTGGTTTTGTACTATGAGGGCATGATTTTCCAATCCACTCATGCAAGCAGCCTGATTATGTGGCTGATTGCATAGGTAACAACACTCATGCTCTTGGGCTAGATTATTTTGTGGAACAAGCTCCCTTGATGGGCCCGCAATGTTTGGATCGTAAGGCCAGAAAGGCTTAGGGTTAAAACCTCTTTTCTGTCCTTGGAAATCACTTTGAAATGATGGCCTACTTTGCTATTTTGGCTGATAGGAAGCTTGATAAGGCCTATTTTCTTAGCCAACTTGTTTTTTAAGGCTCATGAACTTGTTACTAAAGGTCTTACAAAATTTTTGCATCATGCTTTTTAACTCTTGGATTTCCTTATTTTGATCAGCAATGACACTTTTTTGAGTAGCAACCCTATAACCTATAGCTGGGGCTGGCGGAGCAGAAGCAATGGGAGGAAAATTGGTAGGAATGAGTGGTTGGATCTTGGGAAAAATAGGAGTGGGTGGTCTAGGTGCAATTTTCCCAACTTGGATTAGACAATTTTCAGCCCTTATAGCAATGGCATAGGCATTAGGAAAAGTAAAACCCCCCATAGACTATATCATAACTGATATTTCAACATTCAAGGCTTTTAGAAAAAATAGAAAGGCATGTTTGGGTGTGGGTTTGACAATTTGAGGTATCCTATTCCAAGTTCTTTGAAACCTGATATTGAATTCAACCATATGCTCATGTGGAGCACGCTTGATAGTGCTCAACTATTCAAGCAATTCCAAGTGGTTTGACTTGTCCATGAACTGCTGGTGGAGACCATCGCCAAGTTGGTCCCGAATTGCAATGGAGTTGGTTGGGAGCCCCTTGAACCATTGGAGAGATTTTCCCTTCAATGAGGCATCAAACAATCTTATGGCTACATTCTCTCCTATTATTCTGTGTACTGAACATGACATTGTCACATCTCTGATATGTTCAACTAGGGAGTTTGGTCCTCTCTTGTGAAGTATGGAAGCCCCTTGAGTGTGCCAACTGGAATGTCGTCATGCCTGGCCAGCAGTAATGGGCTGCCCCGATTGAATGGAGCAAAATAAAATTTCCTCGCCATAGGAGGTACTTGAGATATCAAAGTTCGGTTCCTCCTTAGTGAGACAATGGGACTAAGTGCAGGAGGCATACACTTTTCTCTTCTTGTTGAATCAAAAGTCCTTCTTGGTGTTCTATCTCTTCTTCTTAGTTGGGAGAGCTACAAATATTTGAAAGGTGTTGGACTTGGCCTTGTCTAGATTCTTCTCATAACTTGTCTTCACCAAATCTATAATAAAACTAGCATTTATGAGTTTCCAGGTATACTTTTTGGACCTCTGTAGGAAAAAAATACTATTTACAATACAATAGTCAATAACTTAGAAATGACTCTAAAGACAAGTCCCTAGAGTCCCACCAGGCGTGCCAAAAACTGTTGGCAACTAGGATTGCACCCTTAGTCAAGCTAGGCTTGGCTATTCTGTCGCAACATGGAAACACTCCCTGATTTGTGGGTCAATCAATTGGTGGGAGAAAATCTCTAGAGTGGGCTAGTTCCCTCTAGCTTGTCACCTAACCTATGAACTTTCTGAGGAAAAGGGGAGAAAGAAAGATGAAAAAGAAACCTACAGCTAATGATGATCAAATAGATATATGATATTTTGACAAAAACTTAACTCAAAACACCTCTTTCAAAGCAATATGCCCTCACAATCCACTTTTGAACATTTAGCTCAATAGTGTTTTGCATAAAGATTCTTTATCACTGAATACAATATGCAACCTGAATTATCTATCACTCTTGACTATAACTCACAATAATAAGACAAAGAAGAATCCACTACTTTGAATAATAAAATCAAATTATCGGTGTGAGCCCATGACAGGAAAGGGGAAAGGAAAACTCTAGTGCTTTTTATTGCAAATGAAGGAGCAAGACATAAAAATTTGATTCAACAAGTTTACAAAACTCTCTGTAATACATAGGAGAGCAAGAAACAAAATTTTGAACCCTGAGAAATTTTGAATTTCTCCAACTTATAGACATCAAGTGACCTCCATGGTGCAAACATAGAAAAATCAAGCTTACTTGATTCTCTTGTATTCTTTTGGTATTCTCCTTGGGATTCTCTTGTACTCCTCTTATTCTTGCTCAATTGATTCAATGCATCATAGACAATATCCTACATTACTATTGATGGACCATGTAGGAATGTTCATAGTCTGAGTTCTAACAAAACTTTCATCCACGCGCAGGTTCACTTGGAGCACAAAAGCAGAAAGGGGAGCTCAACTTTGAAAGCAACTTGGAGACATCATCAGGAAATGTCGATTAGTTCTTTCTTACATGCTCTTTCTCCTTCTTTTAATCTTTAGTAGCATAGGATATTCTTTATGGTGCATTGTTCCAACTACTTTGATGGCTTGTGTGGGACACTTGATTCTCCATTTTACTCCAATGAATACAAAAACAACATTTGTGAAATACTTGTTTAATTTTGTACTTTCTTTTCTTGCAAACAATGTACTAAGCATTGTGAATGAACAACATAATGAAATAACTTATTTTATTTCTCATGCAATACTCAATGCTACAAATCATATAAAGCAACTAAAAAAAAATTGCATTTCTTAAAACTGAATAACTCAAATGTTTTCAATGGTTAAAAAATATATAGAAACAAACTAAAATTCTTCACCTTAAAAATGAACTTGTATAACCAACTCTGTCAATTTGAGCTGAGTGAAAAATTGATAACATATACTTTGGTTCTGAATGAGTAGGATTGTATCTAGGTCTTGGTTTTTTCTTTATGGTGGTAACAATGCCTTCATGGAGTTTTGTATCCTTTGCACTAACTTGGGTTCCTTTTGGATAATATCATGAAGAATCTTTTTCTTTTATGTTGGATGTGAAGGCTTGACAATGGCTAATGGTGACTTTGGTAGTATTGGTTGGTTTATCTTCAACAAATGGTGTGCAATTTTGTTTTCCCATGTTCTACAAATGATTATGTATAATTGTTTAGGGAATATCTCAAATTCAGATGGAATTAGTTTTGAAATGAAATGTAACCGTAATTGAGCTGGTTGCTCGTTGCTCCCTTGTTCTATAAAAGGGATTTTAGGGCTCATTACAGAGGGTTCAAGTTCTAAGTCTCACAATGGTTTGAGTAAAAATATAAGCTTAGGAATAAGCATATTGTAAAAAATACTAATGAATAGAATGGTATAGAGTCTAGGGTTTGAGCCATGTATCTAAGGATCTTAAAGTAGTTTTATAGAAGTCGTAGATATGGAAGAAAATATTAGTTCTTGAACTATACTCTCCTATGTAATTCTCTTGAAAATTATAAATTGGTTGGTCAATGATATTTTTTTTATCTTCAGTTGTTTTAATTGAATGTGTGGGTTTATTTTTCCTTCAATTCAAAGAATTGATTAAATTCTAGAGTAATGTCATATGTTTTTGAGGAAAGAGCATAGGATTTGGTAAGAAGTTATGTTTTAGACACAATGAGTTGAATACTATAAAGTAGTATGACAATAGTCCAATTTATGAGCTAAATGGCTAATGTATTATTGATTGTTAAAATTTTGACTCCATTATCCAAATTGGTGAAGCACTAGTCTCCTTGCTAGGTTATTTTAAAACTAGATGAGCTAGTAATGCACCTTACTAGGAATTTGGAATGAGAATGAAAATCATTAAAAAATTCAATTACAATTTGTGAATCTGAAGTATCATCTAATTCCTAGCAATAGATAATAATTTTTTCAAAGGTCAACTAAATCTTTAATGAGTAATGTCTATTTGCACTTGATAGGAATTGATCTATGCATAAAAGTGTTCTGAATTAGATGAATATCCCATGAACACGACAAGGAATACCCTCCTAAGTCTCACAGAGCATAAAGAGTAGGAGTAAGGGCCGTAGAATCCTTACTCATTCGTTGGCCACTAAATTTTAAAATTCTTGAGCATAAGGGTTGGCAACCCTTTAGAGGTTTTCAAGGTTCTACTGGAAAAAACACCAACAAAATTGGTAACTCTAATGGGGATAATTTTGAATCTCTAGCTGTAGACTATTATATCACAAATTCAAGCATTTGGTGGATCTAAACATCTTGTTTAGATGTTGAGAATTTATTGGACCTAGAAAATGTTCTATTGCAGCAAATCTCAAAGAATTTGAGTGTGAATTCATTGTTGGAGAAGACCCAAAATGAGATTTACCTTTGAAAGAACTTCATACTGCTTGAAATTTAATCCTCTTTGAAGAGAGGTGATGACTCTATTTAAAGAACCTACTAAAGAATATAGAAAATTTCTAGATTTGCAAAATTTTTGACACTTGAAGAAAAGGTTAATAGTTGCTACAAATTTCCACATATTCTCATAAATCTAAAGAAAACATTATCATGTTTGCAAGAAATTTATGAGAAGTTTTCAAGATTTAAGATGTAAATGGTTCCCAATTAGGTGAAATAGCAGTAAGAGAGGGAATAGTAGTAGTAATTCTACATGATTCTAAAGTTAAAGATGAAATTTATGTATTATGGGTCAAAGAAGAATGTCTATTTTTGAATTATTCCTCTGAGAAAGTTTTAAGGCATGAATGTTTGATCTATATTTTAGAATTATGGTTGAATTAGTAAATGAGTCAGTTGATAATTTTGTATGAAGTTGCTAAGAATTGAATATGGATGCAAGAAGGTTTCCTTGTGAAATGTCAAGTAAGAATATGCAGGGCACATAGTTTTCATCATACCCTTAAGAGAATTTATTTATCGAAAGGTATATGCCACTGGTTTTTAGCGGTATTAAAGGTTTCCCAAACTTGATTCCTAAAATTGTTAGGAAACATTTTCCTAAATTCACAGGGCAGGGTTCAAAATCAGCTTCTAAGCATTTGCATACATTCATGGATTTGGTGGGGGACTATGAGGTAAATCATGAGGATGTTGTCATGAAGCTTTTTGTTCAATCTTTGAAGGAAGATGCCAAAAATTGGTTCTCATATTTACTGACATGTTCTATAGCTTCATGGAATAAGTTTAAGGTAGCCTTTGTAGAAGAGTTTGGTGAAAGGGTGAATCCAAATGTGGTAAGAAGAAACTTTATGGAAATATAGAAAAATGATGATGAGTTGGTTCCTTCTTTCAATCTTAGATTTGTAAAGGAAATAAGGAATATTCCTGAAAATATGTGACCAAATGATGTTGAATGTTTGGTTGTGTATTTTGGCACATTTGAAAATAAGATGAGCTATCTATTAAGAGATAAAGATCCTACAACATTGCACTAGCCATATAAAATTTCCATTGACATTGAAAAAAATCTAAAATATTCAATGATGAAAGGATATATGGCTACAAGTGTTGGTTATCCTAGCACATTCCATGCAAATGGAACCAACAAATCATGCAATAGAGATGTATGTCAAGATGATAATGCTTCTGCTTCCCTAGTTTCCCCATCACCACAATATGTGGATTATAGTGAGCTCCAAGCTGAACATCAACAAAATTTGAGCAAAGTTGATCAAAGGTATTTCATTAAAAAAATGTATGAAATGAAAAGACACAAAGAAGAATCACCCTACAATTTATTCTCAAGATTTGTGGATGCCTTGTTGGAAGTACCTAAAAGTGTCAGACTGAAAGCGTCAATGTGCATTGATATTTTTTTTGAAGTCTACATGTTTGGTTTGAGTACCTTGCCATACGAATTGAAGCCTCATAGCTTGGGCCAAGTAATTAATTGGATAAGGATTGTAGAGGGAGCTAAGTGTTATTATGCACAACATGTGATGCCTCAGAATGTTAGTGGTCACTTTCTTGTTGAGAAAGATCATAAAACAATGCAAACAAGTGAAGAGAGTGTAACAAAATATGAACACCCATCTTGTTGCATGGGAGAATGTAATGATTGTAATCAATTCATAATTAGCATATATGTTGATCAATACAACAATGCTGAAGATAAGGACACACGATATGATGAAAAAGTAGATGTGCATGAATTTCTTCCCTGGGATGTCCTGGATAGTGAAGATGTAAAAGAGATACAAGAGGTCATCCCATGTCATGATCTGATCAATAACGATGGTGCAAATGTTGTTGATACTTTGTTGCAAATTAATGATCAAGGTATTGGAAATGAAAGTTTAGGAACTCAGTCCAAGGAACCTGAATGTAGTCTTAGTATTGGTGAGTTTTCTAGCTATGGTAATTATGATGGCATTGAGTTTGGTCATTCCTCGGTTGATTATGATTCTTCTTATGAATTCAAGATGGAATCCTTTACTTCAAGTAGGGGATATGTTGATAACTATGGGTATGTATGTTTTCTTGAGAGTGAACAATTTTCTTTGTGTGAATATTTTTTAGAATGAGTCAATGATGTTAACTACAAATGATGGGGATGTAGTTGAAGATTTGTCTATGAGCTATTCTAGTGATTATAATGACTTTGCAGATGATGATGATGTGAAATATTTGGACCTTCCTATTGAGGAGGAAAAAGTTTTTATAACAACAATGAATGTACGACAAAATTTCCTCCAACTTTACTTGAGATGAGAAGTGGTGACCCTTATTGGTGTAGAGATAACCCAGTCTTTGATGAGAACTCTGATGATGCATTTGAGATAGGGTTAGAATGTGGCCATGAGAAAACAAAGCAACACATTGATGAGTTCCTTGGGAGCATTGCCTATGAACATTTTACATTTGATACAAATGTTGTGGGTAAGATTAAGGATCATGATGAGATTGAAGTTTCTAATTGTTTCTTTGAGGATCATAACTACTCTTATGGGAATGATCTAGAAGTACTTCAGTCACATGAAGGATGAAATGATACACATATTCATGAAATTAATTGTTCACAAGTGAATGAACAAATTTCATTTTATGCATACTTAGAATGTGATTTGGGTTTGCTAGCAATTGAGCATGTTAATTTTTTGAATGATGGAGAGTTTGAAGATAAAAATGTGATTGTTCAATGTGCTGATCTTGAATATAGTTCTAGAAATGATGAACATGCTGATGAACATGCTTATACCCAGCTACTCATGATCATTTGTGTAGAACAGAGATGGAAATGTCAGTTATACAAGAAGAGGATGATGGTGTATTCATTGATGAAAGAAGGGGTTCATTATTGAATGACCAAGTTATGCATTATGATAAACACATGGATCCTGGATCGACATTATTGCCCATGGATAATGAGAATTTTTTTGATGAATCTTTAGATTGTGTTGGCACTGTAAGAATTTTTGATCTATGTGTAGAGCAGCCAAATGATGTAAATAAAAGTGAGGGTGATGTTATTCAATATGAAATTGAATATGGATCCTTCTTTTTTGATTCTTCTCATCTTCACAATACAAGTATTGACATGTCTTCATCCAAGGAGAACAACATTCATGTAAAGGAGAATGAAGGTTCTTGTTCAATTGTTAATGAACAAATTTTAGAGTATAACAAGTCCTTCACATTCAGGTTAGTATACTTACCAATTGATTATGCACATGAAATTACCAATGCACATGAGTGCCCTTGTGTTGACCCTGATTGCCTTGAATTGTCTAAGCCTACTTTTGAAGCATTTTGCATTGAATTGAATGAGGATTTGAAAAATGAGTCAGGATATGTTACTAAGCCTGAGATGAGGGTGTTTACTCAGTTTTGGGATGATGATGGTGAATATGATGTCCATTTCTTGGACACCAAGGTGTGCTTTGATGTATCTGAATCGAAGTGCTTAGTCGTATTCCCATGTTATGATGCCCAATTCAAGGATGCTCTTGAATATGCATCCTTTACTTTTGATACATCTAGGGGTTTTTTGCATGGAATACGCCAAAATATTTATGAAGGTTTTCAGTTTGATATGCAAATTGAATATGATGTCAAAGTTGGTGATGTTAATGATCAAATGGAATGTGAATGTTTAACCTTTTCAATTCAATTAGATAAGCTTGTATTGGAGCAAGCTAATGAATAGGGTAGTTCTGTAAATATGGCATATGGGATTGATTGTGTTAATCCCAATGGAGCTAATTGTTTGGAAATGCTTAGTAGAAATGTTGATTCCACCACAAATAGTTGAGGATAAGGTCTTTGACAGAGATAAGATTTGGTTCCAGGTTTTTTGGGGCCTTAGGCCACCAATTTGAAGATTGAAGCCTATGGAATTACATGAGGTAGGCTAAAGGGTCTACACATTAGTAGAGGCTCCTACAAAGGGAAGACATAGTGTATAGTGATGTAAATATTGTGCATAGGTTTGGTGTGTTTTCTTTTGGTTGCATCTACTTTCCCTATCCTAGAAAGCCCCTAGTTTTGTGGTTCTTTGTTGGTTTGCTTCAACCTGAGATTTGAATTCTCACCATACCCACTAGGGGTATGCATCCTTGAGCATGAGCCATTGGTAGAGCTTCCAAAATTTTGCAAGAAATTTGAGCAGATTCTTGTTTTGGTCATGATTCTGAGCCTCTGTGTCCAGAGGTAGGGTTTTGGTTTTGGTCTAAAAGCCCTTGTTTCACAATTTTGGGTCTTAAACCATTGGAAATTATTTTCCCTTGTTGACTTGTCATACCTAGTTTCTAGTCACTTAAGTTACAACTCGAGCCATCAAAATCATCGTTCTCACTGGCCATTTTGTTCAAGTTTTTCGGTCACCAAGTGCCTTTCCATCACTTTAATTTTCCCTATGGTCATGCTAAAATCTTGTGATTAAATGACTTAAGTCTTAGGTTTTCATTCCTAAGGGTATAGGTGTTGTCGACTTAGTTGATCCCTTTTTTAAGACTAACATTTGTGCATGTGCAGATATTGCTAGCCGTTGGATCAATAGGTTAGATTTGGAATATTCCTTTCCAACCCCACATAAATAAAATAATACTTTATTTAAACCTATGAGGTAAGCGGGTGATGGATGTGTGTCCCATTGCAGGTATGGGGTTTAGTCTCCATTATCTTGCTCGACACTATGAAGTTTCAAATCAATGACAACAATGGAATGCTGAGAGTTGATCTCAACCATTCCTCGCCAACCCTGCACAAATAAAATAATGCTTTATTTAAAGTTGTAGGTCAGTGGCCTTGTGACACGTGGATCTCTTTCTCGACCCAAAAGATGGTGGTGGAACCCATGAATGGATGAGTTGGAATCTAGCTAGCTATTTTTCATTGGCTAAAGGATTGGTGAGCAGTGGTGATGGAATTCAAAATGTGTTGAGTCAATCTGGGTTGTTCTATGCACCACTTCACCAAGAGATCAAAAACTATCATTTAAAACCAAAGATGTAAGCATCATAGCCATTTTTCTTTGCCCAAGCAAGCATTAATGGCAGAGGATGCCTACAGGATTAATCAAATTCGATCCTGATGCATGTGAATGATTACTCTCCTAAAATTATTGATGATGATACATAGATTTTGATGCACCTGGGTGATTAATAGTCATGATGCAAGATCCAATAGTTGATCGTATGCTTGCTCATGTGGGTTTTCAATGAGCATTGATGATCAACGTGCTCAGAATGCTCGATAAATGTGGATTGATAGCCTTTATTTTTTTAGAATTGCAATCAAAATCTAAAGTTCTAAGTTCACGAAGAGAGTGGTGATAGTTTTATATTTTGCATTCTTTTCTAGAAACCAGTGAGGGGTCAATCTGTAATTGTGAAGCCTTATTGCTCTCAGCTTATTTTTAGTGAAAATGAGTAAGCCCATTTAATCCACTTCCTAGTATGAAGGTCTAGACTCGGCTTGCAGAGTCACATGATGATGTTCCTAAGAATGAACACAACACAACTAGAGTTCTTCAAACTCCAAAGGAGAAGGTAAAGATGAAGGCTTGTGGTAAGAAATCTGTGCAGATTAGTGTCAAGAGTACCTATCATCTGAGAAGAAGGGTTGTCCTAGGAGAGTTCAAAAAATTTAAAGGGAAAGATCTGGTGGGGTTTGTGAAGGAGGTAGGAAGGAAGATTAAATATAATCGAGCTTATATAGGGCAGTATAGTTCTCCCATTGAAATCTTAGATGGTCCCTTAGATAGTATGACTGAAACTAAATCAGGCTACTACTATTACTTACTTTCCATGGGTATCCTAAAGGACACTGATGAAGAGGAAGTGGTGGCTTCTCTAGCCTCTACAAGGACATGATGTGGGCATGTGTATTTTGGTTATGAATGAGTAGGATTGAATTTGGGTCTTGCTTTTTTATTTTTGGTGGTAACAATGCCTTGATGAAGTTTTGTATCCTTTGCACTAACTTGGGTGCCTTTTGGCCAATATCATGAAAAATAATTTTGTTTTATGTGGGATGTGAAGGCTTGATGATGACTAATAGTGAACTTGGTGGTATCAACTGGTTTAGCTTCAAAAAATGACCAATTACAATTAAATTTCATTTCAAAACTAATTTCATTTGAAGTTAAGATATTCCCCAAATGGTTATACATAATCATTTGTAGAATAGGGGAAAATAAAATCTTAAAATAGTTTTATAGAAGCCATAGATATGGAAGAAAATCTTAGTTCTAGAATGTATACTCTCCTATATAATTCTCTTGCAAATTATAAATGAGATGGTCAATGATATTTTGTTCATGTTCAATTGTTTTAATTAAATGTGTTAGTTTATTTCTACTTCAATTCAAAGAATTGATTAAATGCTAGAATAATGTCACAAGCTTGTGAGTAAAGAGCATGGGATTTGGTAAGAAGTTATTTTTAAGACACAATGGGTTGAATACTACAAAGTAGTATGACAATAGTCCACCAATTTTTGAGCTAAATGGCTAATGTATTACTGATTGTTACAAATTTGACTCCATTATCCAAATTGATGAAGCACTAGTTTCCTTGTCAGGTTATTTTAAAACTAGATGAGATAGTAATGAAGCTAACTAGGGATTTGGAATGAGAATGAAAATCATTAAAAAATTTCAATTACAATGTGTGAAACTGGAGTAGCATCTACTTCCTAGTAATAGATAATAATTTGTTCAAAGGTCAGCCAAATCTTTAACAAGTAATGTCTATTTGCACTTAATAGGAATTGATCTATGCATAGAAGTGCTCTTAATCAAATGAATATCCCATGAACATGACAAGAAATACCCTCCTAGGTCCCATAGAGCCTAAAGAGTAGGAGTAAGGGCCGCAAAATCATTACTCATTTGTTGGCCACTAACTTTGAAAATTCTTGAGCGTGAGGGTTGGCTACCCTTAGATGTTTTCAAGGTTTTGTTAGAAAAAAAACCAACATATTGATACATTGTTTATGAATTGCATAATCATTATATTTAGTCATATATTTTATCATATTTATTCACTGATTACTGTCAATTGGTAGTTTATTTAATTATTATTTTCATTGATTTCTACCTTAAAGTGTTGGAAATGGGACAATGATTTTGAGGTTTAAACATAAAACACAAAAAAAAAATCAACCATTCATTTGCACATAATGAAACAACTATTAGGAAGGAAAAATACTATAATTTTACTGAGACAAGGTGTTCTTACAATAGATACAAGAAAAAAATGTGTCTTTGCTTTGAAAAATGTGTTACAAAGTGTGTTTCTTAGTGCTATGATTGAGAAAGTTGAGTTACAATTCCTTTTTTTCTTATACAACTCCAAAATAGACATAGAACACTAAGATCCCTAAACAATACATTCAAACTATTACATAAAGTAGTGGGCCACGTTGTCCAAAAACTAGTACATGATAAACAACAACTATGCCATTTTTTTCAAATATTTTAGTGGCCACCATGTGAAGGTCCCTTGTTTCTCTTTTAGATGAAAAACTCCATCTTTATTTTCTTCATAAGCAAGGGGTATGTTACTTGTTCCCTTTAAAATATTTACATTTGCATCTCCTGTTCCTTCAATTTGACTCTATGTATAATAGATAGTAAGTTAATCTTCCCAATTCCCATAGTAGCACCATCAAATGGATCCAACATCCAAAATTTATCCCCTTCTTAGAGTTTAAAAATAAAAGTCTACAAAAACAAAAAAAATACACATTATATTATTTTTGACAGCTATATGTAATGTCTTATGTCTTGGAATATATTAGTTTTTGTATGTGTTTTTTTTTATTCTGTTGAATAACAAAGAAGCAAATTTTTACTCTGAAAAAAAAAACTAACCCATTGCAAGGTACAAACAAATGGAGGGTAAGACTACAATAGTGGTAGACTATATGAGTACTCAAAAAAGAGACATGGATTGGTAATGAAGTCCCCCCAATTGAGGACCATGACATCCTTGAACATGTAATGCACTAATGCATTTTCAAAATCTATGTATGCACTCTATTACAACTAAGCTTTAAGCTTCCATATGTAATTTATATGTTCTCCCTTATTTCCATAATCTATGTATACTAGCTAATTACACTTCACTACTATTCTAACCAACTTCTATTAAATAGGTAATAATTACCCTTATTTACACGATAAAACAACCATTACTTAGTTGAATAATACTTACTTGCATGTGGTTTGATAACACTCACCTTGAGTGTAGCATGAATACTAATATGAATATGATGTGCATGCTCATCGATTTCATCATCATAATCACTATCAACATTAACATGAAGTTGTATAGCTTTGCAAAGAGCTCTATTGATAGGGCCATTTTCTTTGTGTATTCCTTTCATATAACTGCTCTTCATGTGATTTAATCATCATGAAAAAATTAATATAAGTCAATTAAATAATGAAAAAGATATAATTTTTTTTCCAAAAGAACATTTAAGCATGAAGAATGACAAAACATTGGGATGTACTAACTTACAACTTACAGAATGTAAAAGCTATATTTTTTTTTCCAAAAGAAGAATGACAAAAATTTGGGACATATTAACTTACAAATTCAAGAATGCAAAAGCTATAATTTTTTGTCCAAAAGAACATTTTAAGCATGAAGAATGACAAAAAATTGGGACATATAACTAACAACTATTATATTACCTCAACTTCAACACAACTATGATGATTGTGGTGTGCATTATTGTCCAGTTCATCATGACCACTTTCAATATTGGTAGCTTTGTTGACATCATGAAGGCATTTTTGTCTTCCTAGTGCTACTTTGATCAAAATTCTCTGCATGTGGTTTAACCATCAAGAAAAAAAAATATACAAAGCATTCAATAGTCAAGTAAAGAATGTAAGTTATAAATTTTTCCAAAAGAACATTTTTTAGATCACTCCAACAATAAAGAAATTGGGTTGGATTCTCCTATGGTCAGTTTTCAATAATCTACATATTAAGAGGAATTCTTATACAAAATTGTCAAATAAGAAGAAATGAGATCAATAGAGCCTCTTACCTCATCTGAATCCATGGATTTATGCTCATTACATGCATAAACTATAGGGTTAATGGAGGCAACCAACTGTGAAACTTGCTAAGTGAGACCAAATATACAACTCATTACACATTGGTACCCTTCATTTGAGTTTACATGATCTAGAGAGGCTCCTTATTGGAATTTAATAGATGGCTGTGAAATCTCTGTTGACGAACTAGATTTCCACTTCATCCTACTCTTATATTTACTAGGATCTAGTGTTTCCATATAATTGGCAATATCTTCTACACCTACTTCTCTATTGCTGTTTTCTACCTAAAATACAATGTCAATTTCAACATATAGTTCAATAAAAAATCAAAATAAATAACAAAATGTAAATTGAACAAAAAATCCATACACTTACTACAATTTTTTCCATTTTGGCATGCATCCTACCTTGGCCAAATGTCTTCCACTATTTGGGAGATAGAGTGGAGTCTAACCTCTTTTTTCCCTCCGTGATTGTTTTTCTGCAATTGTATCTAAAATTCTTCATCAAAATTCTCATCTTTTTCTTGTAATATTTTATGTAGATTTTTCCACCAATAGTCTCAAAATCATTTTCCATATTTTATATAGCATTTTCCATAGTTCGTGGATCTTTCTCTACAAAAATTGATTTGCAAATATCCAAATTGGCCCTACATCTTACACTCAGCTCAGAGGCCCACTTTATAGCATTTGGCCCAATGGGGTCACCATCTCTCAATACCTCAGCTAGGAATGGCTTCTTTCCTTCTAATTTTATTTCTTTCACATTCCTCTCTATAGATTTGTACAATTCTTGACCCAATCTTTTCCTTTTGACAAAAGGAGACACATCTTCTATTAAACCACTGTGAGGATTTCTGGTTGATCCACTAGTTCCATCAAAAGTTCTAGATGCAACATGTGCACTCAGAGGCATAATAAATGTAAGAGGTCTCTCTTCATGACTTTCATTAACCAAAATTTCATGCTCCTTGGCCACATCAAGGGTAGCATGAGTAGGTAGATCAGTATCAGTTTCTACAGTTTTCACTTCAAACACATCCTTTAATATTGAATAAATCATTTGTAGACCTGTTGTTCCTTTTCTTTGATGTTTTTAAATAATATCTTAGACTTCGTGTTAAGAGATCATCATGAAATTGCACATCACCATGTGCTATATTAAGCTACACATCACCAAATGCCATATCAGGTTACACATCATCACAACTATTGTTTTTACCAATTGCATTTGTTGAATCATAAATGTGTTGGCTTCTATAATATGGCGACAACATATCTTTTCTTTCCTTTTGTTTGTTCTTCGCATTTTCTTTGCACTCTTTTTCTTGCCTATAAAACAAAAAAAATCATATTATGTCTTATACACATGTATAGGAGTGAATTTGCACCCCTTATGCAAATTCCCCTTTTTCCCTTCTCCACTTTAAAAAACCAAGTTTGGAGGCTAAATTACACCTAAGCCTGCTGCCTTCATTCCATTTGGAACCTGTTTTGAGCATCAGTGGGGGAATTTATGTCAGGGACACCCACACAACGCGTAGAGATTTGCATGATGTGCTTACGTCCCCAGAAAATTCTTATAGTTGAACTTGTAGAGGTATTACACTTCTCATTGGTAGTCAACTTGTAACGCCCTCTTCGGCTGACCGACCTGAATATAGCCATTTTCTTCATCTCTCCTTCAAATTCCCTCCTTCTACATGAATTTAAGCTTCTACACAACTTATTTTTCATTCTCTAAGTTCTCAATCCATCACTTTCCAAGCATTCCAAGCATTCTAGCAGCACTTTTGCACTCCATAACAACAATAACTTCACTCCATCACTTCAGTAGAGCAAGTGTGGGACAACACCATTGCAATAGAGGCTTGAGTACTCTCATTCTCTCCTCCATGAGCCTTGAGTGCTCTTGGTGGTGGTGGTAAGCTTCCCATTCCTCTCCTCTATTACTTGGTTGAGTAAGCACATTTACTATTTTGTAGTGTTTTAGTGTTCCTTATTACATTACTTTCTTTATCATACTAATTTTGTTGGATATCCATGGAGGTGGAAACACATAAATAGTGGTCTGATTGAGGAATGCCCCTATACAACCACCCAACATTTTTCCTCTTCTTTGTGTGTAGGTGGACGTGCTTTTGGGAGCTAGTTGGCAAACAAATTTCTTTGTGAGATAATTCTTGCCACCCTAACTCTCGCATTATTACTTTATCATATTAGAACATATTTTGTTTACTTCATAGCATTATTCTATCACTTTAGTGGTAGTTAGCTAGGTCGTTAGCTTGTTTTCCTAAGTTTGACCTTGTCTCTTTAGTTTTCTAGTCGTACAAATTCTAGCACACTTGAGACATGCCAACGTGTTGCGCTATCATCATGTGATTGCACTTTTGTCCTCAGGTAGAGATCTTCTTGAGGCATAGTGTTGAACCTGAAAACTACCTTTCCTAGCCTCGTCCTATATCTTGGGTCTGTGGGGTGATTGAAATACTTTATAGTCCTCATCATTCTTGTCTCGCATTTCCCAACACCCCATTAAGCTGAGGTAAGTTAGGGAAACCTTCCGCTCTTGGCCCTCCATGACCTGGGGCCTTGCACATGGTTGGTCCCCCTCTCTTACATTTTTGGTGAACCTGACGTGAACCATTTTTGTTCCATTTTTCAATACTAAAAGTCTCTTTCCTCATATTCTAGGAGTGTTGGAGGTGTGATTATTTTGAGGATATCACCTTACAACCCAACCTGCAACCCCTAGTTGGTGTAGTTGGAAGGTTCTGAAGGTGTTGCATAATGAAACCTTAATTGGGTCATTGTCTTATCCTTTAACCTTTAGGGACTTTGTGAAAGTATTATCTAGTGTGCATAATGGCCCCCTTCTTGTATCAACCTATCCCATCTGCGGAGTCTGTGGACAGTGGTACTAGCATAACCTTCACTTCATGGGACCTACCGATGAGTTTTAATAGGGAACCATCCCCTCTCTATATCCCTATGCAGATCAATGGGAACATCATAGTGGGTGTTATCATTGACCCAATATCATAAGTAAACATAATAATTGAGAAGATCATGTTGGTTAACTTTTTACACAAAGATGGGTACGATGCACTTGTGAGCACCATTCACACGTATGACGAGCTTTTTGTGCCTCCTTTGGGTAGTATTGTCTTGTTGGTCTTAGTTGGACCTAAATATGTGAAACTCCTATTTGAAATTATCCCTAGGTCTAAACTCTTTATACTGAAGTTGGGTATCCCTTGGTTAGCAACTATAAACACGGTACCCTTGGTTGTGCATAAATGTTTAAAATTTATCTGCGAGGGTTCTATGCATGTAATTCATGACACCGGTTATAAACCATCTGTTGCTCATGATAGATACTCCTTGGAATACTCTTGGCCTATTCCCATTGGTCCTCTTTCACCTAGGATGGACCTTCTACACCGAACATGCTAGAATTATAAGAAAGGGCACCTAAGGCTGAAAGTGAGATATCCTCCATCACCTTATGCTATTTCACATAGGGCTTGCTTAAAAGCTGATAGTGATACCACTAAGGTACGTAGGTGGGAAGAAGAGAAGTGGTCTCAAGATCCTCCTTCTTCCTCTTCCACTAGCCAATCTGATGCTTCTTCTAGCTTTGTTGTGGTATCGTTAGATTCTACTCCATGTTTGTGGGAGAACCTATAGTGCCCACTTCGCAAAAACCTAAGTGTCTTGTGTTTGAACTTCCTATCCCACTGATGAAGCCTAGAACCATTCAGTATAATGGGATTAATGTATCCCATGGAGATTCCTCTTTGTATCAACCTCCGTGACCTCCTACCACTCTTGCTCCCAAAGTAGTGAATGAGAAGAGGTTGGCTGTCGAGGCTCTTGAGTTGACTCCCCCCGCTACTCCTCGACCTACTCCTCCTTCTCCCATTCAAGAATTTGTTTCTCCACTGGAGACAACTATAGTGGACATTCCCATGGTCAAGTAGGAGCTTTCTGTTTATTCACAAACTCTAGCCTCTAGCTCAAAGAGTCATAGAAATTTCCTTGCGCGTGAGCGCAAGTGCTAGCGAAAGGGTCTCCTAGCTGAGTAGGCTGCCTCACAGATGAAGGAGGAAGAGATGACCACCCCTGCTTCAGGGCCTCTTGCAGTGTCTTCCTCTCCCCTTCACTTTGCTTCCCTTTAGTCTAGTTCTGTGTCACTTCTAGCTTTTGCTATGAGTACGAATGCGCCTAACCCCAAGGGGTTCAAGTGTTCATCACTCCTTTGATGGATCCACCTTTGTTGATGTCTGTCCTAGATATCTCACCTTTCCCAAAGCCCATGGATATGACTAATACCTTAGTTGTGTCCACTGTGGTTCTTTCCTTGTCTTCCTCCACACCTATAGCTTCATTTGTGGGGAGTTTATCTTCTCTAAAGAAGCGAAAGGAGGAGTGTGGTCCTTCTAGTAAAAAAGGATGTAAGAGGATCCCACCTTTTTTACAAGGTGGTCCCACACTGACTTGTTTAGTCCTAGTGATGGAATCAGTCTCGACTTCCCTTGAGTTTTTCACCATTCTCGAGTCATTTGATGAGCCTAGCGGTGAATCTCAGGTGTAGCCTACCTCGTCTACTGAAGTAAAACAAAATGCTCATGTGGGGTGCATGTTTAACTCTGTGGATGAATTTTTGGCCTTGTCATTGATATTCGTGAAAGCACTGACCCTAGATCCACAAGAGCTCGATGAAGAAGACCTTGTGGGGCCTTCTTCCTTAGCCCTTGTTGTAGGAGGGCCAAATGCTCCTCCTCTTAACATTCCACCACTACAGGCTCATCCTCCTTCCCCCTATGATGATCTAGAGTGGGAAGCAGATGACCTCTTGGTAAATTAATGTTAGGGGGAGGGCTCTTCTTGATCTTTTGTGTGTGTGTGTTTTGTGATGTGTTCCCCATGATTGTGCCATGTGTGCCTGGATGACCCTTGTCACCCCTATTGGTGCTTGGATACAGGCACCATTTTTATGTCGTAAACCTTCCTCTACTTGTATCATCATTCTTCCATGTTTGTGCTTTATTTTTGATAAATTGGGGATGATTCAAAGCATTGGAGGAATTTAGGCTTCCCTTCCATGTTGAACCAATTTTTTATTTTCACTTTGTCTTCTTGTGCATTCTTCACATGGTCTGATATAGTAGGGGGTTGATAACAGTTCATTTATATACTATTATTATACATACATACATACATACATACATACACACACACACACACACACACACACACACATATATATTTGCAGTTCTGACCCTAAAATATTAGGCTACCCCTGTGCCCTTTGTTTGTGTTTTTCTCTTTTACTTTCTCTTTATCTTTCTCTCTTCTTTGCTTGAGTTGTCCCTCATACATATATACATACATACATACATACATACATATATACATACATATATATATATATATATATATATATGAGCAATTCTGACCCTAAAATATTAGGCTACCCCTATGCCCTTTGTTTGTGTTTTTCTCTTTTACTTTCTCTTTATCTTTCTCTCTTATTTGCTTGAGTTGTCCCTCTCATGTGGGAAAATTCCTTTCTTCAACATTCCAATTTTTAGAAAATGCATTCATTTCCAACAAATCTTTTCTCGAAAATCTTCGCAAATCTTTCTTCAGAATCACATTCTCAACTTGGAACCCTAATGAAATATGTTTCCTTCACCATGGGTTTATAAATAGAGGACTTGAAAACCTTCCTCTAAAGTGGGAACAAATTTGACCTTTCCCTCATGTGGAGGCATATTCTTTCTTTCAAATTCCTTGATAAATTGAACATCTTTCAAAAGGATCCCTTGATGATGGATCGATTTGAGAAATAAAATATCTACTTTTGAATTGTGTGTCCCTTGAGTGGACCCCCTCTTCATGATGGGTTCCCTAGGGACCCCTTTTAAAGTCTTCCAAATTATCAATGGTTTGTTCAACTATCCACTTACTTGCCTACGTGGCCACTTCCTGACTCCACGGAGTCCACTTTCCTATATTTCATCCATGTGAGAGATCTAGGGGGATACCTACCTCCAGGTTTGAGAGCCTATAGGGTGCTTCCTTTGAGCTTCCTCCATGTGAGAGATCTTCGGGGTGGCTCCCCTACAGGTCTGTGGGTTTGTAGGGAACTTTCTTGGGTTTCCTCCTTGCGAGAGATCTTGGGGGTTACCTTCCCTACAGGTCTGTGGGTCTGTAGTGTTCTTTTTTGGGCTTCTTCCATGTGATAGATCTTGGGGGATACCTTCCCTATATTTCTACGAGTCTATAGGGTGATTTCTTGTGTTTCCTTCATGCGAGAGATCTTGAAGGACACCTTCCCTATAGGTCTATAGGTCTGTAGGGTGCTTTCCTAGCTTCCTCCATGTGAGAGATCTTGGGGGATGCTTCTTGGCTTCCTCCATGTGAGATATCTTGGGGGACGCTTCCTACATATCCTCCATGTGAGATTTCTTGGGGGACACCTTCCTTGCAAGTCTATGGACCTATAAGGAACTTACATCATGGGGATTACTTCATGTGAGAGATCTTGGGGGTTTCCTCCTTGTAGGTCTGCAAGCTTGTAAGACACTTTCTTTCTTCAGCTTCATAGTTTTGAGAAGCTATGAAGTCCTTCACTTTCCCTGCACCTTCAGGTTCGTTAGATCATGGTATTATTCCTTGACAATTCAAGTATACATTTCTAACCATATTCATTCTTCAATCTACTTTATCAAAGCACTCATCGGTATTTGTGCTTGCTAAAGTGGGGTAAAAATGTATAGGAGTGAATTTGCACCCCTTATACAAATTCCCCTTTTTTCCTTCACTTTAAAAAACCATGTTTAGAGGCTAAATTACACCTAAGCCCATTGCCTTCATTCCACTTGGCACCTATTTTGAACATTATTGGGGGAATTTCTATTAGGGATGCCCGTGCAACGTGTAGATGTCCGCATAGTGCACTTACATCCTTGGCAGGCTCCTGTGGCTGAACTTGTAGAGGTGTTACACTTCTCATTGGCAGTCGACTTGTAATGCCCTCTTTAGCTGACCAACCCGAATATGGTTGTTTTCTTCATCTCTCCTTCAAATTACCTCCTTCTACATGCATTTCAACTTCTACACAACTTATTTTACATTCTCTAAGCTCTCAATCGATCACTTTCCAAGCATTCTAGCAACACTTTTGCACTCCATAGCAGCAATAACTTTACTCCATCACTTCAGTAGAGCAAGTGTGGGACAACACCATTGCAGTAGAGGCTCGAGTACTCTCATTCTCTCCTCCATTAGCCTTGAGTGCTCTTGGTGGAGGTGGTAAGCTTCCCATTCCTCTCCTTTATTACTTGGTTGAGTAAGCACATTTACTATTTTATAGTGTTTTAGTGTTCCTTATTACATTAATTTATTTATCATACTCACTTTCTTGGTTGTCTGTGGAGGTGGAAACACCTAAGCGGGGGTCTGACTAAGACAGGCCCCTATACAACCACCCAACATTTTTCCTCTTCTTTTGTGTATAGGTGGACATGCTTTTGGGAGCTAGCTGGTGAACAAATTTCTTTGTGAGATCATTCTTGCCACCCTAACTCTTGTATTCTTACTTTATCATATTAGAGCATATTTTGTTTACTTCATAGTGTTATTATGGCCCTTTAGTGGTAGTTATCTTGTTTTCCTAAGTTCGAACTTGTCTCTTTAGTTCTTTGTTTGTACGAATGCCAACACACTTGAGAGATGCTAGTGCACCGCATTGTCATCCTGGGACCGCGCTTCCATCGTCAACTAGAGAGCTTCCTGAGGCATAGTGTTGAACCCAAAAACTAGCTCGCCTAGCCTCGTCCTATATCTTGGGTTTGTAGGATGATTAAAGTACTTAAAATTTTCCTCATCATTCTCATCCTACATTTCCTAACACCTCATTAAGCTAAGGTAAGTTAGGGCAGCCTTCCATTCTTGTTCCTTTGTGACCTAGGGCCTTGCACGTGGTTGGTCCCCCTCTCTTACAATACATAAATCTCTTTCCTATAAAACTTCATTAAACACTATTAAAAAAATAATATACTACTTAGTGGATTTATAACTTGCCTGTTTGTCAAACCAAGACATGATAAATATTCATTATTCTTGGCCGCTTTTTCTCTATAAAAGCATTCATAATCTGTCACTAAATTTTTTGCATTATTATCACTATCATCTAATTTGCACCTTATAGTCCTTTTCCTCATTTCTTGAAGTCTAAATAAAAAATAATGTATAAATCAACAACTTGAATCAGTACAACTTTATTAAGTTCATAAGTTGATAATTGTTGTCTTTACAATATGATAATAATTACAAATGCAAACTTAAAATAGAATTTAGTTTACAGATTAAAAGGAATTTGCAGTCAAAAACCAAGAAGATGTTTACAATTATAGGTATCATCCAAATTTTCCTTAGGGATATGTTCACAAGAAAAGAACTCATAAAAACATAACACAAGTAGGATGAAGGAAAAACATACTCTAATAAGGTTATGTCTGATTTGTCTCTAGTTATTCT
The DNA here is from genome assembly GCA_007258455.2 of Sequoia sempervirens. Taxonomy (NCBI): domain Eukaryota; kingdom Viridiplantae; phylum Streptophyta; class Pinopsida; order Cupressales; family Cupressaceae; genus Sequoia; species Sequoia sempervirens. The sequence goes on from VDFB02353493.1 coordinate 266,798,867, forward strand.
GGGAGTTGAACCAACACAAATATATATCTAATATTAACATATATGATGATATTTTGACATGGATAATTTGTTCCTAATTGTAAACCACATATCTCCTTGTTAGTTTGATTTACTTATTCTCCCCAGGTTAGTGTGATTTACTTAAAGGAATTTAATCCTTCCTTGAAGGAACTAGTAAATTAACCACATAAAGACAACAAATGTGTTTCGATAAACTAGATATACCTTTGATATATTGATTTAAATAGCAAGGAAAGATCAAATTGGAGACAAAAAGATATCATTCATTAATTCACTTCAACAAACAATTGAAAACATAATTCATCTACCAATTATAACTTCATTCTATTGATCTTCAAAAATATTTTACAATACATTTCAAAAGTTTGTCCTAACTGACAAAGTCAAAAAGTGTCTTTTAAATTAGTTACCCACTTTTATAACATAAATCAAAAAGTCTTAATTTTCAGTGTTTACATAAAATTACATAAAATAAATGAAAAACGAGAAATGAAGAGAAATGATCAGATGTTGAAGTCCAAAGCACTCACAAGATACAAAATTACATTACTCATTGTAAAGTACCCATGATCATTTAGATTTGACAAGGTCCTCTCTCCATGATAGTATCTACAAGGCTTGGTACTTCACTGCAAGGCCTATTCTTCTGGGGGAGCTAGATATGTCTACTCCCATTGGTACACTGTGCAATCATGAGGCCATCTGTACTCTTAAATTTTTCATGTGTTGGCCTAGTGACTCTTTCATCTGCTATCTAATAGCCCTTTCTTTTCCATGATGAATTTTGAGTATCCAACATCCAATGAAACTATTCCATCAAAGGTTAAATTGAGGTTGTGAAGATTTATCTCACCATCCTTCTATAAATTAGTGAGGCAGTTGGGAATAATTTGGCTAAACTCATCTATCCAATCCTTGGAGCATTTTAGTTGATCATCATCCCTTAGTATCTTAGGCACAAACCACTACTTTAGTGTGTGAAATGAATCTATTATTTCCTTGATATTTTGGTCTTCTATACGTATGTATTGAAATTCATCTATGACCATTCAAACCATTTGCTCAGCAGGCTTTAAAGATGTTGGGGCTTCAACACTCCTTTGTAAAATTCTGCACAAAGTTATTAAGGTGTGATGTATAGGTTTCCATTTCTTGAATAAGGAGTCCAATATAGGTACATGGGCTTCCATCTAATCAACTGCTTGTGACAAGGAGACATAACATTCATACAAATTTTCTAATTTTTCCAAAGTTAGTTTAACCCTATGCTCCAAGATCTTTTCCAATACCCTAATAGTTTGTCTCTTTGCTCCTTCCTTTATTTCTTCATTAGTCTTGTTCAACTTCTTAATTTCTTGTTTTAGTACATTTACTTATTCAATAGTGATTGCACCTGTATTAGTCTGGATGGAACGAGGATGGTAAAATGTTAATTATGTGCTTTAGGAAGGACCTGATCCCTTCAAATGCTCTTTCAATTTCACATTTTCTATCAATAACCTATTCACTTCATTATTCAGATCACTTTGTGTTTTCTAATATTCTGCCAATCTAAGCTCCATACCTTTAATCGTAGCCCTAGTAAACATTCCTATGTGAATTGTCATAGTAGCTTCCTCTAATGCTGATGTGTCTTGAAGTGTCTTTACCATGGTAGTCCCTCTCATTTCTTGTACAACATCAAGCAATCTTGGTTTTTCTATTCTTTTATGCTTTTTTCCAAAAGGCTATGGTTCCAATTCTTGGATCGTAACATGTGCCACTCATTCCCTCATCTAAATTGAATTAAAAAACCAACATGGGATCTTCTTGGCTTCTTATTCAATCCAATAAGAATATTATTTTTAACTCCATCCTTGGAATAGTTAGTATATTGCTTTCTAAGACCAATTTTCTTACTTCTTGGGGGATAACAGTAATTTCATTAATCATGAGTTCTACAGAAGTCTGGGAAACAATCTGGTCATGTTGTGACTCCTTAGTTCCCATCTTATTAATTTGGAGTCTCTCCTCAAATTATTTCATTCTCATCTTAATCCAAAAATCATTAAACTTGGGAGTTTGAATAAAGTCATTATCTTCAATAAATCTAAGGGTATAAATCACCCTTTCATCATTATGCACTTCTTGATCATTATGCCCATGCACACCCACTCTTTCTTATGGTTTGTGAGCATCAGTTACAAGCTTAGGTGGTGGCTAATCAACTTCATCATCTTCAAAATTCACAAGTACATTGGCTACCTCTTTAGTATCCCCTACTTCTTTAGTTATTTCATAAGCCACTAAGGGGGCCACTCCATGTGTCTTCTAAATTTTAGGAATTGGTTGCTGAGGGGATGCTTCTGATTGTATTGTGGCAATGTCTAGTAGGGACTTTGTGATTAAAATACCACTTGGCTTGATGGGTAGCTTGGAGGGTTTTGAAGACTATCCCTCAGGTTTCTCTTGTGGTTCAACATATAATATTTCAAAGTTGTCAATTATTAGGTTCATCCTTTTGATAGGATACCCTTCTTCAACATAGAATCCTTGGAATCTAGTGTCCCTTTTCTTCTTCTCCTCCTCAAACCTCTTTCTAATTTCCCACTTCCTCTTCATCTGAAAAACTTCATGAGGTGTAAAGCAATTTCTTATTAGATCTTCTTCGTAATCCATTTCATGGGTAATCCCAGATCTAGTGAGAAGTGTCCGCCTTATTAAATTTATATGCCCTTCGGGATCAAAGATCCTTTCTCCTCATGACTTCAATGAATACATCATCTTCAAATAGCTCTACATTTCTTCAAAAGTGTTATACCCTATGGATAGCTCGTCACATTTAGTTAGGTCAAGGAGGAATGTCCCTTTTTTTGTCTTTTTCATAACATCTTGCTCCATCCATAACATTTTTCACATAAATTCTAGAAAGGAAATTCGAATAGAAAAAAAATTAGGTAAAACATGTGGGGCTTGAGGACACCCATATACCCTTATTACTGTTTGGTCTGCTAGGAAGATCCAGTAATTGAAATTGTGAGTGTGTCCCTGCTCTAGCTTCAATGCTAAAGGTATTAATACTTGCATGATTTGATTAGGAAATCTTGGTGAAATATGGCCAAGACTGACCATGACCCTTATTACAAAATCATTATGAAATATTACATAATCACTATTTTTACATCTACTATCCCAAATGTAACACCAGTTTTGTATATGCAACCTATTCCATTGATTATTAGTCATTCCCAAATGCATTGTTTTAGTCCATCTCTTTTGGTTTTGGTAAAATATTAAATGACATAGCAGAGAGTATTTCCTGAAAGTGGTGGGAGCTAAGTTCTCTCTTACTTGCAAAAATCCCTCATGTGGCCCTTTCTCAATTGCAACAACAAATTCATACTCAATGTCCACTTTAGGATTTTGTATCTTCATTTCCATCATCATGAGATAGATTGGCATCCTCTCTTAGGCATCTATTCAAAGAAATTGGCACAAAGAAAAATAAGTTCCTTTGAAATATACTTGGAAGTCTTCTATGGAAAATGGCTCAATTTGGGAGGGGGAGATAGGTATCCTCCTATTGTTTACACCCCTTTTTCATGTGTAAAGGAAGTTAATCACTTATGTAGGTTTTTCTCAATCTCATATAATCCTCATCAATTCTTTCCAAGTCGATCTTAGTGACATCTTACTTGTTTAACATAAAACACTCTATACTTGCTTCTTTAGTCAACACCAATAATGGTGAACCATCTGGCATTCTTATAGTCCTGGTAGTTAGGTGATAATATTATGCCAATACTTTAATAAACTCAACATATATGAAGACATTTGAAACTATCAATTTAGCCAAATCTAAGTTCCAAGGATTCAAAACTAGAATCTTGTCATCCCTTTTTTCATAGAAGTAACAAAACAAATCCCAACTTGAGATAAGGATAATTGGGTCTCTACATCAATGGGTTGTATCTTTAAACACCGTTTTTAATCCTTTTTCTACAAAATTAGGTAACACATCTAAAATGGATTTTTGTAGGGATCTCTTCTTTGTTTTAGAAACTGTGGACTCTTCCTTTTTACTTACAAGTTGACTTTTTTTGGGTGGCATGATGAAGAATTTACTCCTACTTGATTTTTTTAAGTGTCTACTTGTAGGAGAAAATTTAGATCTTATACGCTTGCTATAGAGGGTTTCTGTGAACTTACCCATTGAAATAATAGCTAAAGAGTCTTCCCCCTTGAACTCTCTTGCCTTTGGTAGGCTAAGCTATGTGAATCATTGCAAAAATGTCATCGAATCCCATGTATATTTGCTACTGAGCTTGGTCACCTCACTATTATGTCAATTCATGCAAAATATTTGATATTCTGTTCATATTTCAAGTTTGAATACATGTCTTTTATCTTGGGAAATAAAATGGTCCATGTTTAGAGGTGTAATCATTGCCACTGACAATTTAAATGCTTTGATAACTTGTACTACAATACCGCTCTAACATATCAAGACCATTGTGGGGTAACGGTATGGTAGGGTTAGTAGTACCGCCACCCCACGCACACCCCTTTGGACTCTTGTGGGACAATGGGTTAATTCTAGTGGTTGAGTGATTGTTCACTGTCATACCACAATGTCACTTTTTACCTCTTGCGAGGTTACATTTTAAGTTAGTTGTTAATATGTTCTCACCACCACCCTATGCTATTCATATTTGGTTTATGTGGTATTCTGGTAAGAATTTGTACATTGACCTATATATCCCACCATCCTGCACATACCTCTATTGACTACTACAGTAGTGCAGTATTGGATTTTATTATGAATGCAATATTTTAGATATCATTTTATTCAAAAGATTGAACAATTTTCTAATTTTATAGTCTCTCAGTTTTATTTTTCAATGTAAGTCAGACCTAAGATATTATTTCTTTGTTTGTAATGAGGAGGCTTAGTTCACCTAATGTTAAGATATCTATATGTATTATTAAATCATAGATTTTCATTATTGTTTCCTTCACACACATATTCAATGCATGTGGAGGCTAGAAGTTGTATTACAAACTAAAGCTATCCAAATATTAGAGAAATGACTACAATTCATTGCTAGGATTTGAAAGAGTTTTTTACTTTCACAGGTATCTTGTTGCATTATTTGATACCTTTAGACCTTGCTTGCTTCTTTTCATATCTAGCAATTCTAGAGAAGTTAGAAGACCCTAGCATCTAGAAAACATATAGGACATACAAGAAATTATACTCTAACTAAACAAAATTAATTTCAACCAGAGTAATAAAACTAATAAGAATGATTGAACCTAAGGTTAAATGCACTTCAAATCAATAGTGAACATATCAGGTTTTGTAAACAATGTACAAGCAGAATAATGATAATTACATTCAAAAATGTATCTATGAAACAACAGTGAATAGGCATACCTATACTCAGATCTTTATTACATTCAATAATAAATTACACCATACATATAACCAAAGTTTAGGTAACAAGCTAACCTCTTAAGGTGATAGACTAGTTAAGGTGGCAAAACATCATCATAATCATCTACATTCCTAGTAAGATAAGAATCCTAAGATTTCACTTGTGTCTACATCTAATTGATTTTATTCCTCATCCTAATTTGTGACATGTAATAAATTCTCTCTCCCAATCTCTTAATTGGTAATAAAAATCTCTTCTTCAAACACTCCATCATCATATTCATCCACTTCTTTGAATGTTGTAAATTAACATATTTCCCATCAGGCATCATATCAACTTCCATGAATTTTCATTTTGAATGAGACCCTATTTGAATGACATACAACCATCCTAGGATTCTTACATCATTAATTAGAAATGATTGGTTAATTTGAAGAGGGGAAACATATGACTCATCTATCTCTAATAAAAATTGTCTTGTGTTTGTGCATACAAATCCATAGTCATCAAATTGTACTGTGGATGGTTGGATAGACTTATATTTTAATAATATAGGACTATTTTCACAAAAATCCACTTGAATAATTTCTTGTATGAATCCAACATAAAATTTCTTCTTAGTTTCCTAAAGAAATCCAACACTAACAGCACAATCACATTTTTTCTTTCCTTTTTCTTTTTCTTCCACTCTTAAATGAATACCATAGGCCCGAATTCCGCTAAAATGTATAACCCATAAATGTGGAGATTGTGAAAGATCGATTTCCTTCATTGTTATATCTTTGCATCACTGACTACATTAGCAATCCATTCTTCAAATTTTGGAAAAGAATTACCTCTAATCAAATCATGACGTCTATGCTTTTGAGGAGAATGTTGCATCCAAGCTTGATTCTCTTCTTCATATTTTCTACATAGAATAGTAATGTACAAATAGTAAGATTAATAATATAAATGTGTACATGCAATTGAGTAAATAAATTATTGTGTAATTTTTTTTTACCTATGCCACTTATCAAACAAAGATGTGTTTTGAAGAATATAGGCATGTATGACACTTCTTTCTTAATATGATAGCTTAAAGCGATAGCCATTGAATTCTAATACTTCACCTGCAACTCTCTCATCTTTGTCATCATCCCATACATGCCAATTGAAATTTTTAAAATCCTCCATATTTTTTGTGCAAAATCTCATGGCCTCTTGCATTAAACATCCCTTAGACATGTTGCCTTTTGGTTTTTACCTAGTACGGACATTTTTTTTCAAAAACTTCATATATCGTTCTATAGGATAGATCCATCTCATTCTTATTGGGCCATAATGCTCTAGTTCATATTCTAGATGTATCAAAAGATGCATAGAAATATTAAATATTGTTGGTGTAAATTCCTATTCCAATAGACAAAGGACTTTAACAACCTCCTCCCTCAAACTATCAAAGTTCAAAGGATCTAATACATGTAAACTCATTCTCTTTAATATTAGGCCCAACCTTATAATTAATGATCTTTGCCCCTTTGCCAAACTTGACATATTTACCATAATAGGTAAAATATTCTCAATTATGACATGATAGTCATGGGTCTTGAGGCCTCTTAAGCCATTAATGTCAGTTTGGCTTCTAATACTACTTACATATCCTGTGGAAAGCGAGTTAGAGACATCAACTATAAGAATTGTGAACATTGTTCCTTTGTCTAGACATAAGGAGCACTAAGTTTTCTATATTTTTCATCATCATATTTTTCAACTTAAAAGATTTCGATGAATCTTTAGTTGTCGAAAGTCTTCATGTGATGAAATAGTATGAAAGGCACCAAAAATAGTTTCTATAATAGCATAGGCTATATTTTTCTCGACATGCATAAGTCAACAGTATGCCTAATGGCCATATCCTTAAAGTATGGTAACTTATAGAATGTGCACAACCATTTTACACTTCTTTCATTACATGGATCATATCTACTACCAGAAATCCCATCATTTTCAATAAATGACATTCTTTTTTGTCCATTCTCAACAATGTATTCACTTGTTTTTGATTAGCGATAAACAAGTTTTGAAGGGTGCTTGAAACCCTGAACAAAAAGAGATAGTGGTTGTATACACCTAAAAATGGTCTGGAGAATATAATTAATTAAATATAATTTTTTTGATCAATTAACCTTTATTTCATCTACTATTCAACAAATAAAAATATTTATTTATATAGTTCATCTTAAATTCTTCAATCTTTATTCTATTATTTTCGTCTTAATTAAATAAATGAATTTCACTTTGTTTTATTTAATTATCATAATTAAATTCATCTACTTAATAAATAAATAGAAATATTTATTTAAATAGTTCATTATTAAATTATTCTATTTTATCACATCATTTCCCTCTTAATTAAATAAACAATTTTAAATATTTTATTTTTATTTAATTATTATCATTCTTTATTTCTTCTATATTTTATTCATTCATCCTATCTTAATGAAATAAGCAAACTTCAATAGTTTGGATTATTTAATTATCTAATCATATTTCTTCTAAATTAAATAAAAATATCCTAAAGTTTTTATTTAATTATCACATCCCTTTTTATTAAATAAGAAAATGTCAAATATTTTTTTTATTTAATTAAATATTCTCTTTTTTACTAAATTTGAATAAAATCATAAATTATTCAAATAAAGGCATAAAAGGAAATTTCCTCTATTCACTCACCTACCAAATTAGATATCAAATATCTAGTTTAACTCAACTAGCATTCACAGGGAAGCTTTGGAGACAAATTCCTGGCAACTCCTCAATCTCCTTCCTCTGATTCTTTATATTATTTTGTCTAATGTTTTCATGGGGAGAAACCATTCCCTTCATCATCTCAAGCTTCTCAATCTCTCACCATTTAATTCTCTAGATTGAATCCAAGCCTTTGTTGTGTTGCCCTGTCACAATGTGATGCCGTAAATATATATATATATATATATATATAGCCTTCTAAAATATGAAATGCATCCATAATTTATCCTCTTTTGTGCAAACTTACTTTACAGGAATATCAATCAAGCAATCATAGCATCATAGCAATAGCATCTTAGCATCATAGCAATCATAGCATCTATAGAATCAATATCATGGCTGCATCATAGTTTTACTGTAGCTTCCATCCATCAGGTTTCATGTCAGCATAGATTATATTAGCTTCAATATCATTTAGAAATCACCATATAGAAGTAGATCATTGCATTTAGCATCATTCCATCTCTAGATTGGCATTTTAACAATCACAACTCTTACTAAATCCAAGAACCCTATGTGATTTAATAAATCTTTGGAGTTAGGAAACAATGAGACGCTTTCAAATTTTCTATGCTTTACATTAGTTAATTTTTGTTAAATCTTGATATAATGTTTCATCAAGAAGTGTTTTTAGTTGTTTTTACTTATTTACTTATTCCACACTTACAATTTGGCACCCACCATGGGGCTCGAATCCACGTTTTTAACAATTTTTCTGAAAAGTGCTCATACAAGATATAGGCATGTTTTCTTTTAGCATGGTCAAGGAATTCTACAGTGCTTCTGCCAAAAGTTTTAGTGCTTTTGCATTATGTTTCAGCACTTCTACCAAAATTTCTAGCACTTTTGCACTCTATTTTAGCGCTTACACTGAAAAGTTCTTAGAACAGTCCATTGTTCCAGCTCCAATACCTTTTAGCACTTTTGCTGAAAGTTTTAGTGCTTCTGCATTCTGTTTCAATGATTCTAACAAAATTTATAGTGCTTATGCAGCTTATTTTAGTGCTTCTGTAAGTTCTTGTCTGGATCTAACGTGACCATAGCCAAAAAAATAGTTTGATACATTTGGACTAAAAAGAACCAATCCTAGGATAGTCATTTTTAAAATTTATCAATTCTAGAATAGTCATTTGGTTTAAAATTTATCAATCCTAGGGTAGTCATCGCACATTTTCTATATCAGTTAAAATTAACATCATGATTTTTGTGAAGCAATATCTTCACATAGAATAGAAAATTTGTCTTTTGGGATTACAAAATTGAACATTGATTACTGTGCTTGTGTGGTGATAAGCCTATGCTCTCCACTTAACTGGGTGATCAAAATTCCAGACTCATCCTATGATTTCATGCAATTCATGTTTTGTTAAATCCTTTAGAAGGCCTATTGTAGTGGGAAAAATTACTCACCCTATGGGAATGACCTGAGTGGGAACAACCAAAGCTAGGTTTTCCAACCCACTATAAAATAAAAGTCAATCTAGGGAAACCAAAATTTGTTGGAAGTGTGCAAGATAACCATCCCAAAAATCTTTGTTCTAAATATTGGGAGGTCTCTTGAGGGAGTTTATCATTTCTCGCTCCAAATGGAAACCCTATCCACGAACCATAGTGTAGTATTCGGCCAAGTTAGTAACCAGAAATTGTAATACTCGTAGTGCAAGGGGAGGGAAGAATTTTCCCCCAAGACACTCACCATATAATTTCTAAGGACCATTTGCTCAAGGGATCAAGAAATATAACTTTGAGTACATGCCTGAAAAAGACAAAAACATAGGCGCCCTCTAGGGGGTGACAGAGCTATGTGAGTCAACACAATTTTAAGATGTGGGTTGTCGAGTATAACGATGACCATTTTGAACTTAAGAGTGAGTCTATTTGAAGTATATTTTTGTTAACAAACTAGTGAAAATACTACCATGTGTGGTTCTTTGAACATGTATACACTTATTGTTTAGATTATATCTCTTAAAAACAATTGTTCTACATTTGTTTGCTATGTTTTCAAATCATTAATCCAAATAAATATCATCCTTAAAACACAAAAAGTCAGGAAAAATAAAAACTGTGAAATTTATGATTAGGGATTGGAAATCCACAAATTTTCTCAAGAAATCCCTCAAAACAAGAGTTAGAAAACCAAAGAAGCAACTTAGTTACAAAAAACTTTTGAAAATAAGACGCTTTTTGTATCAAAGTAGAAATATATTTCTTCAACATAGAACTTTCATCCATTGGTTTCATGATTTTCCTAGGGTATATACTGATGATTATGCTTTAGATCCTTTGTATTCACAAGATTATTTTCAAAGAAGAGCTCTTTCACAAGAACCTAATCATAATCAACCTATTCAACAATCTTCCATCCCACAACCAAAATAGAATACTCCAATAGGCTAGATCAATTCCTATAGTAAACAAAACTTGGAAACATTAGGTGCTTGTCATCCAAAATCAGAGAGTTACTATCAAAATACCAAAAATCCCAGAAATTACACCAAAAAGTTAATCTCTTCACTTTGAAGAAAATTAGATAACACTGTGGAGTACCAAACTAGCGCTTCTGCAAAAATTTTTAGTGCTTATGCGCTATCTTTGAGGGCTTACACATTTAAAATAGCACTTCTATAGCCTGTTTTAGCGCTTCTGCCAACTATTATAGCGCTTCTGTCAACAACAACAAAAACATTGCCGATATCAAAATTCACCAGTCTTTTAGCACATCTATAATTTGTTTTAGCACATTTACCCTCTTTTACAACACTTCTACTAGAAATTTTAGTATGTCTATAGTCTTTTTTAGTGCTTATACCCTCTATATTAGTGGTTCCATAGGATAGAAAAATAGAGAGCTTTCAAAAACATCTGTCAAATTTTTTTGGCCTCAAAAACTCAAGTTTTTATGAAACAAAAACATTCACAGTCCAAACAGTGTCTTAAAACTAGAAACAAATAGGTTCTTACAAGTCCAAAATTCTTTTAAAATGTAAACCTAGATTTTGCAAATTACAAAGTGTCCAATTATCAAAACAAATCTTGATTATTGAGTTAAATTTCCTCATGAGGACTTTGACATCCTACCATCACAAAACAAAACACAAAAATTAGATTGATCCGGGGGACAATTTTTCAGTGAAAATTGAAGTGTTCCCAATACTCCAGATTTTAGCTTCATCAGAAAGAGAACGACGTTCTGATTCCAACGCAACTTGAACGGGGCAAAAAGGACTTAGTTTGTGCAAGTTACGGCCAGTCAAACTTCCAGTCAAACTGGCTTCAAGGGCATCCAGAAGGCAAAAAAATAATCATCTCAGAAATCAACAAAAGCAGCGTCATCACGAAGAGCTCATCGAGACGAGTCCGACAGTGTTCGTTTCATCAAAATCCGATGTCGTATGCTCGAGTTAGAAGCAGTCAAACTTCAGTCAACTTGAAGGGACAGATGATGACGTCATCATACTTACGTGTCAGTCCGTACAGTACGGAAGCTAAGTGGATGAATTTTGACCTGACACGTGGCAGGTGACTCGGATCATATAGACCAATCAGATTATGACACGTGTCCTTCCGTACAGTACGGCATCCGAAGTGGCAGTCCAGTCAGTAGACAACTCAGCGTACGGTTGGCAGAGTCAGCGGTCGAGTCATCATGCTTGTCAGCGTCGATGTGGATTGTTCGGAGAATGATAACCTGCCACGTGGACAAGGTCTTCGGCGGTCGGTTTGAGTTGGTTTCAACAAATATTCTTATTCGGGCTCGAAACGGCCGCGTGCTCCACCGTTGCACCTGCAAGGATACGCCTAACCGTATATGGGTAGCTCTTTCTTTTGTTATCTTACAATTCTGAGTATGTGGATAAAAGTGAGGCCGGCGGGGTTGGAACCACCGACCCCATGGCCACTAAAAGGGTTAATAGCCGTTGCACCACCGAACCGACCACAATCGTATATGGAAGTCGGTTGCTTTTGAAAGGTGTGTGAGCCCGAATACATAACAAAATGGCTTTTTAAGCCACAAACTAGTATAACTACCCCTAACAACCTGAACCAAAAGCCAAATGGGGATACCAGAGGAGTTATACGAGCTGATCAGGAAGATATGCAATTAATTGAGTGGTTAGGCCTAATTAGGCAAACTTTTTGTATAAAAGGAGGGGTATAGGCTTTGTTTTTCCCAAGTCCAGGTGGAGAACAAGAGAATGCTCGAGAGATGAATTGTATTGTTCCTGTACGTCGAAGTGATGCTGTGCTATTGATGTGCTTGAAGGGGATGATGCTGTCTCAATTGTAACTGATTTTGGAGTATAATCGGATTGGTCACTCCGTTGGAGAGGGACCCGGAGACGTAGTCCTTAGGGACGAACTCCATTATCAATTGTGGTTTCGTCTCTCTATTTTTTCTCTCTTTTCTTTCTCAGTTCATTATCTTGGCATTTATTTTATGTTATGTTCATTTATTCATTTGAGCATTTAATTATGTAATCATTTATGTTAATCGTTGTAATAATTGATCTTTTATGTTATGCATTCTGTAAGCAATTAGTCCTAGATCCTAAATAGATCATAGATTTTCAACTTAGTCTTATCAATAGAATATATCATTTCTATTTGACTTTGTTAAAATCAAATTGACACTAATCCAAAACACAAAAGATCAAAGTTTAGGGAAAACAACCAAAACTTGTATGCCAATCTTGACAAGGTTGCAAAGACAAAAACTTAGAGAGAAAGAAGTTGAAACTCCAAACATAATGACTAAATAAAACCCCTTTTGCTGATTCCAACAACATGATACCAATGAAATAACTCAAGAGGATATATAACATGCCCAACAGGATCCAAATTTTCATAAATTCATGGAAAAGGTCCTTGAACAAGGCATGGAAAAATACCTCTTAATGTTAATAGAATTGGGTGCAAAACTTTTGAAAGATTTTGACATCAATTGATTGAAGGAAATGCCTAGAACAACTGAAATAGAACCACACAACATGCAAGACACAGATCAAGTGGTTGCTTTAACAACTCAAATGCAAACTTTACAACAAAAAATTTAGGATATGCAAAAGGGAACTACAAAGAGGTATTCATTAGAGGAAATTTTTCCTTATCCCTTTCATTTGAGCGTAGACATGATACCCTTCCCAAGACACTGTGAATTTCCCAAATATGACAAGTATAATGGAAAAATAGATCCAATTGACCATGTGAGGGAATTTAGAACAATGAGCCTAGAGTTTGCACAAGAAGATACTTACCTAATGAGGTTGTTTCCTAGGAGTTTAGGAGCACATTGTATGGAATGGTTTTCCAAATTACAACCAAGGATTTGATCCTTTGAAGAACTTGTCAACAGATTTATCACACAGTTCTCCTGCAACATTCAACATGATGTAACCATAAAGGATTTGTATAACATGAAACAAAAGAAGGGTGAGACATTCCTGTCATTATTACAACGTTGGAGAAAGTTGTTCGCTAGATATCCTCGATCTATACCTAAAGAGGAAAATATTGAATTATTTATCAACAACTTAAATGATGGCATGAGTTATAGACTGGAACTACAATGTCCCCCAACAGTTGAAAAGGTAATTGAAAATGGGCTTAAAATCGAAGAAGCCCTAGTCAAAAGAGGAGTGATTAAACATTACAATGATACATCAAACAACGCAAATTCCTCAAATCATTATGGAAACAATGATAAGCCTAAATTTTGGCAGAAAAATAGAAATACTAGAAGCAATGATGCTACAACTAACACACAAAATACAAAAACAATATTCAATTTGAAGGAAACAACTGTCAAAATAAATCAAAATGACAACCAGAACAACAATCAAGGTACCACTCAAAACAATAACCCAAACAGTGGGGAATCTCGACCAACATCATATCAAAGACAATCCAATTGATAGAGATTTACACCATTAGGAAAAACCTTGGAATCAACAATGAGAGAGCTTATTGTGAACAAACTTATTACTCTACCAGAAGCATGAAATTGGGAGCCAAAGGTGAAACCATCTTGGTGGAATGATGTTGATTATTGCAACTTTCATAAAAATAAAGGACATAAAACAAATGATTGTATGCAATTAAAACATTTGATACAAGAATTGATTGAAGAAAAGAAGGTGTTTGTTGAAGGATATCAAACAAACAATGATGACAATGCATTTACAAATCCATTACCGAACTACAAAAAAGGAGAATCTTCTTCAAATGGTAAAGGAAAAAGTATAAACTATATCTATGACACCACCATTCTATGTATTTATGAGGTTGAGAAAAAGAATGACATTGAAAATCAAACAAATGACATAAGCATCAATGGCATTGAATCCCTAAACATGATACCAAGCACAAACACATCTAACAACCAACTCAATGTCCTAAAGATCAGGGAAACACAAGACCATCAACTAGTCAATGTAACGACAAGGGGGCAGTCCAAAGTAATACTGAAAGGAGTCTCATCTAAAAACACTACTCCCCCATCAAATCAATACATCATTGTGAATCAAATACAAAAGATACCAACACAGATATCCATACTGGAACTTCTCAAAAAAATTCCATCACATAAAGAAGTTCTCGAATAGGCTCTAGTGGCTACTATGGTACCCAATAATTTGGATGTCTATCAATTTCAAGCCATGGTGGGACATATAACCACACCTCATTGTCTGTCATTCTCCAAAGAAGATGATGTGTCATTAAATCATCGACACAATGCAGCCTTACATATAGAGGTACTAATCCATAAACACTATGTCAAGCGGGTCTTAATAGATGGTGGAGTTGGATTAAATATTTGTACTTTAAAACTAATTCGTGCACTAGGATATTTTAAAAATGCCATTGATGCAAGAAGAAAGATAACAATAAAAGCATATGATGAAGAGGAAAGGTCTTCCAAGGGGCTAATTGTTCCTCCAATTCAAGTGGGACTGATTGTCAAAAACATAGTTTGCCAAGTGTTAGACAAGGAGCTAACATATAACATACTCTTGGGTCATCCATGGATCCATGAAATGAAAGTAGTACCTTCAACATATCATCAATTTTTAAAATTTCCAATCAATGGACAAGAGGTCACTATTTCAGCTGACAACAATAATCCACAAACTTGCAACATGCTAAAGGAAAATCAAGACACTCTGGTACCCCACAATAGAGAAGTTAATACTTCTACTTCATCCAGTGGTGAAAAGAAACTCAATTTTATATCCAAATGGGTTTAAAAGAAGGACCAAGAAAAGGAAACAATTGTTACTAATTCCACTTTACCAAACAATGAAGGTCCTCTGAATAATCTATCACAATAATTTTAGACAAGATCCAGTTGAAGGACAAAGGCTTAGGAGAATATTCCCTTAAGAAATCTTTGTGTCTCACAATTTATGCCATCACAAAAATCATATGGAAAACCTAGATCAAACACACCACATTCATCACAACCAATCATGGTTTTGAATGAAATATTTGTAAAAGCAAGTACCCTAGAAGATGAATCAAAAGACAAAGCCATTCTCAATTGGCTATACAAAGATGAAGAAGCCTCAACATCAACAAATATCAGTATAAGAACAGATCAGTATGGAAAAGGAAAGGATATCTTAGATAAAATGGGTTATGAAGGCCAAGGACCAATTGCAAAGAGAAAGTATGGTATTATAGGACCTATTCAACACTTGACACTGTAGCCTAAAGACAAAACAAGATTAGGCTATATAGGGAAATCAAAAGAAGAAGTAACTTAGAAAGTGGTAGAAATGATTCTTCAAATGAGAGATGGTTCTAACATAGTTTCCAATGAGTATTAATGGGATCATTTATCTACAACATCATACACTAACAAACAAATTGATGTCATCCAAGCATATACACCCTTATGAGAGGAGGGACAAAGTTTAGGAAATAGACCATTTGTAATGGGATCAACAAATATTGATGACTCAAGTGAGGACGAACAAACATCAAGTGAACTAGACAACTTAGAGGAGGGAAATACCATAGACCTTGACCTTCCCACAGATAACTTTTACCACTTGGCTATCGGAACATTTATAGTTTTTGACCTTACACAACCTAATGACTTATTACCCTTAAGGCATCTCAAACTTATTGACTAGGAACAAAACTAAACCTATTCACATACCAGTATTTTCAAATGATGATGCCATCATAAAATATCTTTGTAGTAAAAAACTTGATACAAGTTCTATCCATAAAACTCATAATGAAGTTTCAAAACGGGGGGGTGCCAAATCTTCCAGTTGCAAAAATGACAACAGAAAAAATAGATCTATTGGTAAAAATCAAGAATGTATCCAATACTGAAAACCTTTCTAAGGCACCGAAGGATGGAAGATTTGACACCCTTCTAGAGCATTACCATGACAGTTCATCAGTATTGGTAGAACCGACACAGTCTATAAATCTAGGAATAACTGAAAAAGGAAAAGATTCTACATCTGGCAGCGTCTATGACAGAACAAGAGAAGCCTACATTCACCAAATTATTTGAGGAGCAACATATAAATTTTTCTTTGTCTTATTCTAACATTCCAGGATTAGATCTATATCTCCTAATGCATCATCTATCTCTACCAAACATAATCAAACCAGTCAAGCAAAAATTGAGAAAAATGCATCCCCACATTGCCCCGATGGTTAAAGTTGGGTTGAAGAAATTGTTGGATGCAGGATTTATCAGGTCCATTGATTATGCAGAGTGGATTTTAAATATTGTGCCTATATCTAAACCTAATAATAGCATCAAAATATGCATAGATTTTAGAGATCTAAATAAGGCATGCCCAAAGGATGATTTTTTGTTACCAAGCATCGACATCATTGTCGATTTAATAGTGAGACATGCCATTTCATTAATGGATGGCTTCTCAGGATATAACCAAATAAAGATAACACTTGAAGATCAAGAAAAGACAACATTCACTTTTCCTTGGTGTACATTTTGTTGAAATGTCATGCCCTTCGGGTTGAAAAATGAAGGTTCAACATATCAGCTAGCGATGACCACTATTTTCCATGACATGATGCATACTTTCATGGAAGATTATGTGGATGACATCTTAGCAAAATCATACACTAGAGAAGGACATATGGATATCCTCAGTAAAATATTTACTAGACTGGAGAAGTTCAATGTCATGTTGAACCCTAAGAAATGTGTGTTTGGAGTAACATCAACAAAACTCCTTGGTTATAGAGTGTCAGAAAAGGGTATAGAAGTGGATCCAGCTAAAGTCAAAGCAATAATGGAGATACCACCGCCTAAAAACATTAGTCAATTACGATCCCTACAAGGCAGGTTGCATTAATCCATCAAGAAATTTATCTCCCAACTAGCAAACAAAAGCCACCCATTTAATCATCTACTTCATAAGAATGTTTCATTCAAATGGGATCAAGAATGAAAAAAAAACTTTTAACTAGATAAAGCAATATTTGATGTCGCCTCCAATAGTCATGCCACCTACAGCAAAGAGACCATTGTTACTGTATATCACATCAACTGACATTTCTTTATGAGCTCTATTGGCACATGAAGATTCTGAAGGAAAAGAACTAGCTATTTACTATATCAGCAGGACTCTCAATGGATATGAAATAAATTACACATTCATAGAAAAAGCTTGTTTGGTAGTGGTATTTGCAACCCAGCAATTGCAGCACTTAATGTTGACTCATATAGTCAAGCTAATAGAAAAAATAGACCCATTAAAATATCTATTGAGCAAACATTCTCTAACAGAGAGACTAGCAAAATGGGTCATGATTTTAAGTGATTTTGGTATACAACATGTAGACCAGAGAGCTATCAAAGGGTAGGTAATAGCTGATCAATTAGCTAAAGCTCCATTACATGACAATCATCCAATGAACATTGAATTTCTGGATGAAAACATTTTGAATATTACAACATAACAATGGAGGCTCTATTTTGATGGATCATACACACAAAGAGGGTCTGGTGTAGGAATTATATTTGTTACACCTCAGGGACACACCATCCCAAGGTCCTATAGATTAATGTTTCTATGTACAAATAATGTGGCTGAGTATGAGGCATTGATTATCGACATTAAAGTGGCTATAGAATGGAACATCACAAAAACACAAGTGTATGGGGACTCACAACTTGTCATCTATCAAGTAAATGATGAGTATTAGACAAAGGATGAAAAAATAATGCCATATAAGAAAATGATAGATGATCTTAAAAAGTACTTTATGGAGATCAAGTTCGAACAAATACCAAGCGTAGAGAACAAAGCTATAGATGCCATGGCAAGAATTTCTTCCCTCTTGCAATTACAAGAAAAGAAAGGTCATTATGAGTTTATGGTGGAACAAGTATCTAAACCTGCTTACGATAATCCTGATTCATAGACCATATGCCAAATAACCAATGTTCAAAACTCACTATATGAAAAAATCTATAGTTACCTAAAGGATAATATATTTCCTCCTGATCTTTCTAGAAACCAAAAGCGTAATTTCATTTTCCAATCCGCTTGACATACATTGATTTCCTATAACCTTTACTCTCGAGGTCTAGATGGTACTCTTCTTCGGTTTCTAGAACACAACAAGTCTGAATTAGCCTTACATGAGGTTCATGAATGTATTTGTGGAACTCATTCAAGTGGACCAACCCTAGCAAAGAAACTCCTCTGTTTGGGGTATTACTGGATGAACATGGAAAAGGAGTCCTATCAATTTGTTAAGAAATTTCAGAAATGTCAGATCCATGGAAATATAATCCATGCGCTAGCACAAGAATTACACCCATTTACATCAACATGGCCCTTTTGTCAGTGGGG
This sequence comes from Sequoia sempervirens, assembly GCA_007258455.2. Taxonomy (NCBI): domain Eukaryota; kingdom Viridiplantae; phylum Streptophyta; class Pinopsida; order Cupressales; family Cupressaceae; genus Sequoia; species Sequoia sempervirens. The sequence continues at coordinate 266,817,951 of VDFB02353493.1, forward strand.
ACTAAACTTGGTAGGAAAAATAAACATGTCTTCATTCAATGGACACAAGTTCATAATCACAGCAACAAAATACTTTACAAAATGGATAGAAGCAGTTCCTTTAACAACAATCACTGGAAAATAGATCCCATCTTTCATATTGAACTACATAATCTATCAATATGGCATACCTCAGTCCATTGTTGTAGACAATGGAATACCATTTAAGAACCATGACATCTAGGAATTGCGTGAAAAATTTCATATCCAACATCATTTCTCAACGTTGTATTATCCTCGGGGAAATGGCCAAGTAGAGGCCTCAAACAAGACAATTCTGAAAATACTAAAGAAAATGGTTAACGGTGTTGGACATGATTGGCATGTTCAACTAAATCACACATTATGGGCCTATAGAACTAGCATAAAAAAACCAACAGGAGCTACACCATATGCCTTGGTATATGGATTAGAGGCCATCCTACCCATTGAGGTAGAAATACCATCACTCTGAGTCTCACTAAAAGGTATCATTACAGATGAGGATTATAGAATCTCTAGACTACAAGAATTGGAATTGTTGGATGAACGTCGTCAACAAGATATCAACCATCTAATGGCATATCAATAGAGGATGTCAAGGAGCTACAATCAGAGGGTAAAACCTTGAGTCTTTCAAGTTGGAGACTTGGTCCTAAAGGAAAAACCTAGAAATCAGCAAGATAGAGAAAAGAAAGGGAAGTTTGAACCTAACTAGCTAGGTCCCTTTGTCATCATATCAGTCTATGGATTTGGAGCCTATCAGCTATCTACACCTGAAGGGGATATGTTCAATGAACCAATCAATAGTATCCATCTCAGAAAATTCTATGCTTGAATCACCTAGTGCACAAATTAGTTTTTGAAAATGGTTACCTTGATGAAAACCTGGCAAACATGCATCTTGGTGATAGAAAAATACAAAAAAAAAAATCAAAAAACAAAAAAATATTAAAAAAAATCAAAAAGGCTGAAAAAGTGCAATAAAAACAAATAGTGAAAACCTGGAAATAGGTGCTATTTTTTATTTAAACCATCTTTTCCATCTATTTGGATACATATCATGGTCATTACTTTCACTATATTTTTACATCCATTATCATATCATATCAAGTGGTCATGTCTCACCCTAGCTTGGGGGAAACATCTAGACCTCACCAGGGGCAATGAACATCAAACTTAACCAAGTGGACAAACAACGAGAAGAAAAAGATCGAAACAAAACACAACATGGAACAACAATCACCATCAGAAACACATCAGACATCCATATCATATTAGAAAATCCAAAAACAAGTCAAAAAGTCAATATCAAAAACCCAAAAACATGAGTTTGTGTCAATCGAACTACGTGGTCTCTGCATGTATAACGTAGGAAAGGTTAATCTTTGATCAACCCTTGAGGCCCCTAGGATAGGTCTCTAGGTTAGGTCTTTGGTCAAAATCTAGAAAATCATAAAAACATCAAAAAGTCAGGATGGATGATCTAATCTAAATAATGGTTGAAATACTTTAAGAAAAGGTTGGATATGTTGTACTTTGATCATTATTATCATTTCTTTGGAGCAACTCGATGATGTATTGAACTAGAGAAGCTAAGAAGAAGAATGGTATTTTTCTTTATCTGTTGTTTGTGAATTAATCATAATTACTATGTGAATTTTCGTGGGAAGTGCTCTACAAAGTATCATGGATGACATTCCAATTCACATAGGAAAGTGGTTAATTCTTGTCTATTTACGCAAGAAATGCTTAGGTCATCTCAATTTAATTATACCTAGATGCCTGTGTTCACTTGCAATATATCAAAAATCATGGAAGTAGTACTCAGGTCATCATTGGTCTACATTATACCATTGATTCTTGTACTCACTTTCAACATTTTAAAAATCTCTATGATGATACAAAGAAAAAGTACTATTAGAATGCCAATATTTGCATGTAGATTTGCATGGTAAAAATTAGATTACATTTGTAATATGTTTTACATTTGTAGAGTGTTTGTTACCAAAGCTCATGAAAGGATCCAAATTAATGATTATCTTTTCTCATAATAGATTGAGTATACTCGACATTTACAAAAACATCATCATGAACATGTAGTTGCATCATCATTTTCATGGCATACATTAGAAAGAATTTAATTATGATTTCATCATTCATGTATTTAATCAAATAATTTTGCATTGATCATATCATATTTTTCATCACATAAATTTGCATAAGAAAATCTCAAAAAAAAAGAAGTTTTTATGATTACATTTTCATTCATCCATCAATTATATCATATATCATAGTCCATTTAACATATCACTTATCATACATCATTTTCATCCATTTATTACATCATATAACACATTCATTCAACAGATCATTTATCATACATCATTATTCATCCATTTTATACATCATATATTTGCATTTATATCAGAATAAAAGTAAACACATCCCATTTAAATTACATATCATATATCATTGATCCATGTATATAGCTACATAAACATATATAATTACACATCATCATACATATATATCATACATTCATACATCATAAATCCATACATGATCATTAATTGAACATCATACATCATCATGCATATCATCATAATATAAACTACATTCATAAGATCATAATAAAAGGATCATCTCATAACATATAGAACATAGAAAGTAAATGCATCCATCATAAAATCATATAGATCATAAATCGATAAAATCCACTGCATATCATATGATCTCAAAAATCATAATGTCAAGTATACAATGATATATGGACTAAAGAGAGATATATCATCAAAAAATGGTTGTAATCAGAATGAACATCATCAACTCAAAATAAGCACGAAGATCACATCTATGTCACAACTATGTAGTGCTAGCTCCTGATGGTGCAAGAATCTCTAGGCTAGTACCTCCTCCACCACCAGAAATACCAGGATCTCTTGGGTCTCTGGGAAGCGGTTGGGTCACACCTGCACTAATAGTCTTGGTACGAGACCTGCCTAATCGAGACTGAGCATAGCTAACTCGCTACTCAAAGGGAACTACATCATGATATTTCCCACTATAATACTCAACCTCTCAACCTACATAGACAACCTCTACCATATAATCATCCATAGTGGTACCAACTGCTAATCTCTAAACTCTCTTGGCTATACCTTGAGCCTTCTCTGTAGCCCGTCTAGCAGTGTCCCTCTCGGCTGTCAATGTTGTGATATGTTCCTGAGCTGTCGAAAATTGATCTTGAACTAATGCTAGAGCCTGTGCATGGGCCTGAACCTAAGCCTGCATCTGTGTCTGGGTATGTGCCAAAAAACCCTATGCCCGAGTCACCTACCCCTGTAATGTTTGAACCTGTACCTGTAGGCTCACTATCTACGTCTACTGCTATTGCTGCACATCCTCCTCTGATAGATCAAAAATTGCTCGCCTCTTGTGAGGCATAGAATAATCCTCCAAGGATGGACCTAACCCACCTTCACCTAATCCACCTGGACTATCTCCATCACTATTTCCACTGCTACTCTCCACATCTCCATCATCACTACTATCACTCTTGTCTTCGCTGACCTCCTCATCACCCCTACTCTCCACATCCTCCTCACCACTGACCTCCAACTCCTCCACCTCCACATCCTCCTCACCATGGACATCCTCCTCACCACCAATATCCTCCTCACCACCACTCTCATCTCTCCTATGTTGGTGTTGGTGTGCAAACATAACCTCCTCCCTAGCAGGTAATGGTGTTGGATCATCAGGAATAGTGATACGTGGAAATGGATGCAAAACAATGTACTCGGCATAATCTGCTATCACGAGTGCCTCCACAATATCAGGTCAAATCTCCCAAATATATGGTTGTAAAGCCTAAAAATATTACATTGCCACATCATATGACAACCCAGGCCCCCAATCTATCGAATCCAATTATTGCTGAGCATAGTGTGTGACACCCTATGGAATACCCTAAAAAATGTCGTACTAATAAGCACACTTCTTAGCAAAAATATCTCTAGAACCCATCGTGTACATCCAATCAAAGTAAAATACTAACAAAAGAATGGTAGTTTCACGTCATCATCATCCCACTGCTCGCAATCCAAGTAGGGGCACCATGTAATTGTCTCCATATCATTTAATACTCTGTGCCAATGGTCTAACTTACCCAACTTAGGCTGAGTAGGTCAACCTGCATAAATATGTACATATGGCCTCCTGGTAGGACATAACCTCACTGACACTGGCCACGTGACAGCAATCTACTCCCATGCCCACACCTAAAGTAAAGTAACCCAGGCCGATAAAATCCAACCTCCAAGGTACACCGTTGAATGAAAATCATGATAAAGGTGGGCAAGCATGCACATGTCCCAAGCATAGCTAGTCCCATGGATGACCATACTCTCTAGCACTCGACCCCAACCAGTGAAAAATCCCTTTGACCTGCAATCAGGACAAAGGAATCCTTCAATGAATCCAGCAAGAACTGATGGCAATGTGGGATAAGAGTCCACAATCTCTCACCATAGAATCCACTCTCCAACAATATGATCGTCCTGAAACACTAGCTGAAGAGCATCAGTACCACCCTACTTTGATGAATCATAAACAACAATATCTCCCACAACTGGTATCCGCATAATCCTCTAGACATCCTCTATAGTGACTATGATCTCACTGGTGGCAAGGTGGAAGGTGTTATGCTCTTTGTGCCACCTCTCTGCTAATGTTGTCAAGAGACCCCGATTAATCCTAATCTAGGGCATATCAAGTAACAAATACAATCCATAATGAACAATGATAGTTGTCTCAAGCTGGGCCAAACAACGTATTAGATCGAACGTCTAGGGTAACCACTCTTTAATCTAGAGGTTTTTCAAAGCCTCCTATCATCATGAAATGATCAAAGTCAAAACTTTTTGTCAAATCAACAAACATCAATTATCTTATCAAACCTAATCAGCTCTTGGTGAGACATTTTTTTTTTTGATCCAATCTCATGAGTGAACATCATTGAACCTCACCTATCATGAGGTCAGTCATCAAGAATCATTGAACCTTGCCTATGGGTATGTGCAGGATCATGATGGGCCAAAAAGTGGTAATATGATAGGTATGTGGCTAACGACTTTTTTTTTACCCAAAATTGATGAAACAGAAAGGATTTTTAAATTAGATTCTCAACTTTCCAGCAATATAAATTATGCTTTAATTTGAATTTAATAAATAATTATTATTCATTTTCTATTTGAATTACAACTAAAGTCCTGAGTGAGAGGTTGATTGAAAAACATCTATAACATTCAAACGGTATCACATTTTTTGAACCCAAAATATCTGTCACATTCTATGCTTCACATACTATAGGATAAAAAAAAAAAAAATCATTAAGTTTTGACCAAGTTAAGGTGGTTAGACATACAAGTTTTTATATTTTTTAAAAGTTGTAATAAAAAATTCATAATTAATTATTTACTTGGAAAAATTACAAAAAATAATGCATCACATCCGGACATGAGTCCTCTACTTATATTTAAAATCTTATAAAAAATATTATCATTTCATTGTGGTTAGGGTGGTCGATAGACACTTCTTATTTTTTCCCTAAATTTAAGTACTACTATATTGAAATTTCAAATTTTCACCAAATAGATTTAAAAAAAAAAAACTAGTAGTTTAGAAACTACATTCAATTTGCTACAGATTCCATTCTTACATATTTTTGAAATAATATTGATAACTTATTCAAATTTTTACGTGAAGTTGCCTAACTCTAATATTTTTGCATTTTTTGCCACTTAAGGGCCTATATTTTCCATGATAATCTTGCACATACCCCTATCATGAGGTTCATCTATCAAACTATAATTATTCCTCACCTATCATGAGGATAATTATCAACAATCAAACATCAGACCTCACTTGTCATGAGGTCGAACATCATCTACTTGATCAGGATCATCAATCATATCAAACCAACGGCTGACATGATTGAGAATCAACAAAATCAAGGACAAAATTTGAAAATAATTAGCAATCTAACTTAGAAGCGCTAAATTTTTTTTTCTAAGCGCCAAACTATCAAAAGCACTAAAACAGGTGTTAAAAGTGCTCAAAAATAAAAAGCGCTACTTCATCAAACCAAAATGCCATAATAGATCGTCAATGTGCCAAAACATCAAAAGTGTTATTTCATCAAGGAAATGCACTAAAAAATCAGGTATAAGTGCTAAAAACTGAAAGCGCTAAAACAATATGTCTATGTGCTAAACTTTTGGTCCAACGCGCTAAAACTACTGAAGCGCTAAACTATTTTACCTAAGTGCTAAATTTTTTTGCCAAAGCACTAGAATAGCAAATAGAAGTGCTACTGTAGCATATAGAAGCACTAAAATAAATGAAAATTTTAAAATCCGAATAAAGCGCTAAAAATGAGGAAATGCATGAAAAACAAGAGGTTATTGGGTACGTACCGGAGGTCTGTAAGCGACCAATCGCTGGTGACATCGCACACGCTCGAACCGATGAATGTGATAAGGATCACCATTTTGCTCCAAATTGCACAAATTTCTCTCTCACAAAGATTTCAAAACTCAATGCACAAATGAGTTTGAAAATGACCATTTTGATGTTTTAAAGGTTATTTTTGGTGGGATTTTTATGGGGTTAATTGATTTTGTTAAGGGGAGATGAATTCAAATTCATTCAGATGAAAACTTTCTACATTTTTAATTGGGAGATAAATTATTTCATCATCAAATCTTCATCAAATCATCATAAAATCATTGAAAATCATTAGAAAATTGAAAAATTCAAAAAAATTCATTAATTTATCTCCCGAGGGGGCATATATCCATCATCAGCTAAAGTCAATGTCTGGGGCAAGTCTGGGGCATACTAAAAAAAATTTGTCGATACTAGCAGCAATAACAAATTTTTCTTTGAAGCAATGTGTAAACACATCACTTCAAAGAGGGGAAAAATGTATACACCTAAAAATGGTCTAGAGAATATAATTAATTAAATATGATTTATTTGATTAATTAACCTTTATTTCATCTACTATTAAATAAATAGAAATATTTATTTATATAGTTCATCTTAAATTCTTCAATATTTATTCTATTATTTTCATCTTCATTAAATAAGCAAATTTCACTTTGTTTTATTCAATTATCATAATTAAATTCATCTACTTAATAAATAAATAGAAATATTTATTTAAATAGTTTACTATTAAATTCTTCTATTTTATCACATCATTTCCCTCTTAATTACATAAACAATTTTAAATATTTTCTTTTTATTTAATTATTATCATTCTTTATTTCTTCTATATTTTATTCATTTATCCTATCTTAATTAAATAAGCAAACTTCAATAGTTTGGATTATTTAATTATCTAATCATATTTCTTCTAAATTAAATAAAAATATCCTAAAGTTTTTATTTAATTATCACATCCCTTTTTATTAAATAAGCAAATGTCAAATATTTGTTTTATTTAATTAAATATTTTTTTTTTTTACTAAATTTGAATAAAATCATAAATTATTCAAATAAAGGCATAAAAGGAAATTTCCTTTATTCACTCACCTACCAAATTAGATATCAAATATATAATTTAATTCAATTGGAATTCATAGGCAAGCTTTGGAGACAAATTGCAGGCAACTCCTCAATCTCCTTCCTCTGATTCTTCCTGTCATTTTGCCTGGTGTTTTCATGGGGAGAAACCATTCCCTTCATCAGCTCAAGCTTCTCAATCTCTCACCATTCAATTCTCTAGATTAAATCCAAGCCTTTGATGTCCTGCCCCATCATAATGTGTTGCCATAAATCTATATATACAACCTTCTAAAATATGAAATGCATCCATAATTTCTCATCTTTTGTGCAAACTTACTCTGCAAGAATAAAAATCAAGCAATCATAGCATCATAGCAATATCATCTTAGCATCACAACAATCATAGCATCTTTAGAATCAATATCATGGCTGCATCATAGTTTTACTGTAGCTTCCATCCATCAGGTTTCATGTCAACATAGATTACAATAACTTCAATATCATTTAGAAATCACCATATAGAAGTAGATCATTGCATTTAGCATCATTCCATTCTCTAGATTTGCATTTTAATAGTCACAGTGCTTACCAAATCTGAGAGCCCTCTATGATTTAATAAATCTTTGGAGATAGGAAACAATCAGATGCTTTCAAATTTTTTGTGCTTTAAATTAGTTAATTGTTGTTAAAGCTTGATATAATGTTTCATTAAGAAGTGTTTTGAGTTTTTTTTACTTATTTACTTATTCCACACTTACAGTGGCAGTAAATATAAAACAATAGACTTCCCACCCAATACACCAAAAAAATAGTTGTTTACTAGAATATTAGCAGACCATCAACAACAAACCAAAGAAAAAAACAAAAAATAGCAGATCAAACCAAACAACCATTAGAGAAGTTCTTTGAGCATCTTTTCTACCGTTAGATCCTTAGAAGCCCGCCTATCATGCATCCCCTTGATATCCTCAACATCACGACTAAGGACCATTTTACCTTTCTTTGTTCTACTCCAGGTATGCACACTTGGTCCAGCATCCAAATCCATGGTGTGAAATTCCATGAAAAAACTCTCCCCCTTTCCTTAGTCACCTGTTCCTCAAACAATCCTCAACCAATCCATTCCTTCACTTTCTAGTTGAGGAATACCATACCTTCAACCGACAACTCCAACTTCTCCTTGCTAATGTTGATTATCGTGTCCAAGTCCTTTTGGATCTTCCTATTCTACTTTTCCAACAAACCCATCCTCGTTCCATAATCACACTTCCGATTAGCAAGCTCATCCACCATGCAACCAACATTGGAATTTAAAGACATAGTCAACTCGAAGATAAAATCTTTCTCCTTAAGACTATACAGAGTGGAAATATTGCAATGAGAAATAGTGTCATGTTTTTTGTGGAAGTCATACACCTCTTGCACAAGCCACATCATCAAACTGAACAAGATATCCACCCCTTCTTTCCCCAAACTAGACACCTGCAAGGAATCTATATCTCCCCAAAACACACCCCTACCTTGATGTGATCCAACTGGAGGATCCTCCTCATGAGACACCTCATGGAAAAGCTTGGCCTTACCCCTATAGCATAATCTTCCACATTGACCAAAAAATTCCCCTTTCCAGTAGTAGGGGATCCACCATCACCCTGGGTATTCTCTGCCACCTAAAATTTATCACCCACTTCCATAGGCTGGCCCTTGGCCTTCTTAGTGCTAGAAATTCCTTCCTCTGTACCCTCCACAAAGGTGTCCTTGAGTTTGCATTTGACATACAGGAGGAGAGATTTAACCTTGGAAGTTGAGGTTTTTATCTCTCTAGATGAGGTAGTGTAATTTATGTCAGTCTCATACCCATTAGACCAACCCTCCAACTCCTCTTCAATTTTCATCCCCTCACTCTCCATAATTTCTTCAATCTAATGTTTCCCACTCCCTTTCCTCTTCTTTTTAGAAAAAAGGGACCAGGGAGTTTGAAAAATACAATTACCTTTAATGAAATCTACAATGAGCAACATCAAAACCTCATGTAGAAAAGCATTTCTAGTCTTCTTCCTGAAATTGGAAATTCTTTCCTCCAAAGACATTAAAAGGTAAAATGGGAAAGATACAAGCTTACCATGCCTAAAGTGGTTCAACAACACAAAATGGTGACCATACATCACCGTATATCTATTTTCAAGGGTAAAATACATCATCAATGCCATCACCACATCTTTCTAGATGGGTTTAATCTTTGTCTTGTCACATCCTCCACAATCCAATCTCACCATTTTAGCCTGTTCTCTATCCTAGAGAATGTTTTTCCTGGCCGACTATGAGATATTCTTATCCTTGTAGAATTTCCTACCTTCCATCAACATATATGCCACTTCAACAATAAAATCTTCATTAATGGTAGTATCCCTATCAAACATACTAAGCACGCGTCCATGCCAAGCATCCACAAAATCCTTGGAAACATTGGCCTTAAAGCCATGCAACCTCTCCATAGAAGGACTCACATTGCCTCTTTGCAGAATTTCCTAGACATTGGCATTGAATTTAATGTCATCGTAAGAGAGAGGCTCTATTCTACACCTATCCCCACCCATCATTGAAATTTTTTTAGGAAGAAACAACAAACAATAGTAGCAAAACATAGAGGCAGAGAGAAGGTTAACACCCAAAAAGCATGTGTAGCTGCCAAGGATGGTACCACTATTAATAAAGTCAAAGAGGCTTATACAACTTAGGCCTGACTGACCACAAATTCCAATGAGCATCAATTGTGCAAAAATTCTAATCAACTAGGAAACCCTATAATGCCCACGAATTCCAAAGGCCAAAGAGGTGGCCAAAACCAATAAGCTAATGTAATTCATTATGAATAAGGGTGCTTAAATTAATAGGAAGTACGTCATTCACATTCCATTATCTAGCCGACATTACCCCAAAATTCACCAACCAATCAGCTATAAAATCTGCCTCTCTATAGGCATGAGATATATAAATGTCATCAAATTCATGACTTAAGGAAATTGCATCGAGTATGAGATTTTTAATAGACCAAGAGGGAGGATCCTTTCCTTAGAAAATTAACAATATTTAGGGAATCCCCTTCAATCTAGAGCTTAGAGATTCCCTTGTCTCTATCCAACTTGATGCTATGATAGGCTATGGCACAATTTATTCACTTGTTATTAGCAATGGTGCTTCACTATTCTCTTCTTGACCATTGAACTATGTTTTTTGTTGGCAATATGGATGATCCATTTTAAGGTAAGCCTAATGTCCATAATAAATACACTTACAAAAAATTATTGAGTGCCTCACAAAATCCTTAAAGTTGCAAGTAGGACATCCATGGTATCCATGAACATTGAGACCAAACAATGTGCCATATACAAGAATATCATGAATCGTAAGAAATAAGGAAGCTCTTAAAGTGAATTTGATTGAATGACCATCCCTTAAAGATTAAAATGCTTCAATTCCTTTCCAAAATTCCATTAGCTCATCATATAATGGCTCTAGATAAACACCAATTGTAGCTGAAGTCACACTTTTCTTTCCTAGTATAATCAATGATAGCATAAAGAAAAATGGTTTAGTTGCTAACCATGGAGGGAAGTTATAATTTATTAAAAACATTGTCTAAGTTGACCATTTAGTACTTTTATTTGAGAATGGGTTCACCCCATCTAGAGCCAAACCCAACCTTATATCATGAGGATCTTGATAAAAATCGGGCCATCTATTATCAAATTCCATCCACGTCTTAGAACATCGATGCTCTTATTTTGGGAATGCCATTGCATAAGTTCAACAATGTCTTTGCACCTATACATTCCAAGTAATCATGGGATTACCAAAAAGTGGCAAAGAACCTTTCTAGGAAACAAAACTAATTTCAACCCTTGTCTATACCTTGCTTCATGAAATTTTGGACATTCACTCTCACTTGCAAGATTATTGTGAAATAATACACAACCATTCACACATGTGTGGATGTTTTCATACCATAACCATAGCTTAGTGATTTAGTTTTTACATTGAATTCAATTTGTTAGAAATGTGGATTCAGGTGGTAACAATGAACTTAGTAATGCCAATAACTGATCTACACTATCATTTTTCCTACCAAACACCAATTGCAAGTTAATAATTTGAAGGATTGTTGTCAAATGACTTAACTTAGAATTAGAATACACAAGCTTTAAAGCATCCTCCATCAACTTGGCCCAATCACCATTTAGACCCTCATTTAACATTCTCTCATCTTCAAACCCTTCATCTAACATTTCTTCCTCTTCATCTATGTTTGGTGCCACTTCATCTATGTTTGTTGCCTCTTCATCTCTCACACTCTGCAATTCTATCATATCTTCTAATAATTGTAATCCCAAGGGCTTATACCATTATGCCCATATCTTATCATTATGCTTGGTGTCACTTCATCTATGTTTGTTGCCTCTTCATCTCTCACACTCTACAATTATATCATTATTCCCATATCTTGATAAATTAGATTTATTTTTTTCACCTTTCTACCAAGATAGTCATTACATGGACATGGATATTTTTCCATGTCCCTCTCATCGGCTACTCTCTCATCAAATGATTGGTATTGATCCATAGTCAACCTTCAACGTTGATCCATTTGTAATGTTCTATACATAGTAACAAAAAATTGTAGACTAAGAGACAAAAAAATATTTTTTAATTGAAAGGAATTTCCATAGCAATAGAGTTATAGAGAGCAAATAAAATAGAGTTTAACTAATGAATTGTAAAAAATAGATTTTTGTAGTTTATATTCAAATTGTTGATTACATTGAATTGCACATCTTTCAAACTCAAAGAATTACTTCACATTGCATAACTAATAACTAGATGCTAATAGATGAAAAAATGTAAAAAATTGTAGACTAAGAGACAAAAACTATTTTTTTAATTGAAAGGCATTTCCATAGCAATAGAGTTATAGAGAGAAAATAAAATAGAGAGTTTAACTAATGAATTGGAAAAATTATTTTTTTGTAGTTTATATTCAAATTGTTGATTACATTACATTGCCATATTTCAAACTCAAAGAATTACTTCACATTGCATAAATAATAACTAGATGAGCTAATAGATGAAAAAATGTAAAAAACTATAAACTAAGAGACAATAACTATTTTTTTAATTGAAAGGAATTTCCATAGCAATAGAGTTATAGAGAGAAAATAAAATAGTGTTGAAAATCCAGAGTATTGAGTGGGGAGGGGTGAATCAACATTCCTTTAAAAAGATTGAAACTTTTGAATAGCTGACCACATGATATAATTAAAAGTACCGAACAAAATCAATGCAACACAACACATAACAACAAGAATTTTTACGTGGAAACAAAAGAAGGGAAAAACCATGGAGAGGGTTAACTCTCAAGTATTAAGTAATTGGATACAAAATACAAAGGTTTCTCATTGCCGATGGGCTCAATGCCTGAATACAAAAACAAATATAACAACTAAGAGATGGCTTACAACCAAAGAGAATATTAAAAAATTGAACTATTATAATTGCATCTGCATATGCATGGATACAATTCTTGCTAAGGCATAAAAATTCTATACAAACACAACTCTATCTAACTATATCTCATCAACAATCCACTATAATACATCACATATACTCATTCATTCACCTTTTTTTTATTATACCACTTCACATATATATCAGGTCTCCATATCCACTTAGTCAGCTTGCATCAAAGATGAGGTCAGGTGAGCACATTATACAAAATGTTGAAGATGTCAGCATATATATGCCACGCTATATTGAATAGTTTCAGACCAAAAAACCTATATCAGAAACACCACTTACCAGAACAAGAGATAAGAAGGAAATAGAAATGCCAAACCGATCAATGACATCAATGACAAATATCAACAATATCCCCCTTTTTCATTGATGGAAAACAAAAAAAGAAAATTCAATTCCAGAAAGATAAAACTTCAAAACTCCAAAACTCCCCCTAAGATGTCTATCTTTGTGTTTCTCCCCCTTTTGAAATCAATGAACAAGGGGTGCTAGGTGAAAACTATTTAGGATGCACTAGATGTGCCACCGGAGAAGGAATGCTTGATTTTTTGAAGATGGGAAATCCACTTACCCTTATTATCATTCCAATGTAGAATTGCTTTAGTTAAAATATGTTCATGAACCTAGATAGATGAAAGAAGAGATTCTCCATCTATAATGGAGAAAGGTTCAGAAAGAGTAGCCTATTGTTCCTTTAGGAGAGCATGACTCATCAATGAAATACTATCTACACACATCTCTCAGAGATTTCCTAAGGAAAAAATGATGTCTCGTTGCTATTACAGTTTGAAGCACCTCTTGTGCAATTCCTTAATTGAGGATCTTTTGGAACTAGAAAAATCTTCAGATAGCTTGAAAGACTAGTATGCCTGCTGGATTATTGACTCAATTTAGTCAAATCTCTTTTTTGATTTCAGTGGTGGCATCTGGCCACTACGGGCTATACACATATAGAGAGTTTCCTTCTTCTAGAAGGTATTGACCTTGCCAGATTAGCCACTAAAGGTTTGAGAAGGCACTTGCACACCAATCATTTAATTCCTACAAGAGTTTATTCCTTTCAGCTTCCTTTTCCCTCTAGATTTTTTCATTCATACATGCAGAGAGGTCCTTTATAGCATTGACTAGTGATCTACATTTTTCTGTATTACTTTTGGACTGATCTAAATTGCATTATGGAATAATTCTTTGGAGAGAAAAAATGGTTTCCTCAATCATATTATCCTTTTCTTCTAATTCCTTAACCATGTCAACTTCGACCGAGTCCTGAATGGATTCATCGATTTGAAATTTTTGAATAGGGTTAATTTTCTCAAGATCAAGATATACCTTGAAAGAGGTGATAGGATAGAGCATAATTGGTGAAGCAAGTAAACTCTTTAAGGCATCATTGAAATAGGTACCGGTGGAAATGCTTGTAGTTTCTTCTCTTTTCTCAATTGCCTCTGCTATAGGTTCTTTACTTTCCTCTTGCTCAGGGTTTTCTTCCTGTCTGTCGGTATCAACTTCTTCTACAATTATCTCTTCTTCTTTTCTTCCTATTTCCTCTTCTTCCTTCTCAATTTTCTCTTCCTCTATTTCAATTTTTTTTTCTTATTCTTCTTCTACATTCACCAGAGCAACACCTTTATCCAGAGAATGAGAGTGTTCAATTTTTGGAGGATTCAAATTGAGATTATACACTTATAAATATTTATATTCTAGTACAATATTTACAAAAAATTTAGTATCCAATTTTTTATGAGAGGAAGTGGGGGCAGCAGATGTAGCAAAGCCATCATTGATCAACATCCCAAGTTTTCTTGCCATGCTTGTGAGTTTATCAATAACTTTTGGTTTCAATTTTTGTGTAGCTTCTTTGTTTTCCATGAGGGTGTGTTCCCTTTTCTTTTTCCTTAACCTTGACTGATAGTTCTTTAAAACTTGCTAAGCTTAATTCTTTTACAAGTTTGAAGACAATAGAGATAGCTTCATTTACAATATCCTTATCAATCTACCGAGCATTTGCTCAGATTATGTTTTAACCAACCCAAAGACTATTAGGAATATCCCCTTTAAATTTTTATACTTTCCCATCTAATCTTGAATAATATAAAATAAATGCTTGTATAATGTTTTCTTTTCCTTTGGATGTGGTAGTGTTGTATAAATCACCAACTTCTTTAAAGTTTCCTTCAACAAGAATTTCAAAAAAAGTTTCTACATTAGGAGTATCTCAGGTTACCTCTTTCAATTTCTTCTCCCGAACCATAATATGGTATTTGTCTATTTTAGATTATATTTTAGATTCTTCAATGACAATGTTAACCTTAGAGGCTTTTGCTTATTTTTCCTTCTTGCATGGAGTAGGCAGAGGAAGGCCTTTCTTCCTCTTACCAGATGGACTCTCCTTTCCTTCTGGAGGACCAACTACCTTTATGGGACTACCGGATGAGCTACCAGTTACACTCCAAGTAATTCTTTTGATTGTTGTAAGATATTCCTTAGTTATAATTCCTTCCTTTATCACCTTCAGAGTCTTCTATACTCTCTTTTTTCTTTCCTTTGATATCTACTCATCCCAAATTTCTCTGAAGTTTTCCTCTATTGTGCTAAACCTTTTATGAGAGGCGTCTATCGGACTTTCTAGTAGAAATTTTGCAAGACATTCAACATATTCTTCTGATATTTCATACCCCAATTCTAGTATCCACTGATTTCTTGGTACAATAGCTTCCATTATACATTTTTCAATAGTGACAATGAATGTGATGTCATCCTTGTATTTGGTGACTACAGACTCAAGGATTCTATCCCAGTTGTGCATCTTGTACTGTAATGAAGAGAAAAATGAAGTAAATGCCATTTCTTGTGTAGTAGAATCGCCATACCTCCTCATTCATTCAACAATTTGATGAGCAATTGGTTTTTTAGATGACCATACAACTAGACCAGGACCAAGAATTCCACACATGAAATAGATAAGAAAACAAAGTGTAAGAGTTTCATACTACACTACTATATTTAACTCCACTTTCCGATGAAAGTTTGTTGAACTGTCGAAAAACTATTGTCAGAATTCTGATGAATCAATTGAAAAATTTTCATCACTAAATTTTTGTCGGTTTCTGCCACAAAAAAAGGGACCTCGTGTTCATCAAAATATACATGAACATTGCATCGATCTAGCCACAAAGAATAGCCATAACACATGTGGCATGCCTCTGCCAAATTGTTAGAACAACATGAGATGTTTGTTGGAATTGTGACCAAGTTTCATGGAAAGTCCAACAAACATTTGTGATTTGTTCGATGATCTCGTCATTAGAATGAGATCAAAATTGCGTTAGAGCTATAGCTATATCGGGAGGACTGACTTGTGGTCTCATCGATGAGCATGAGGAAGTATATTGGTGAGACTTATACCATCGGGATAAGTTCTGAATGTTTACCCAACCCGCTATGTCTCACCAATATATTCCTAGTGCTCCTGTCAGTGAAAGAAATGATGGTCTTACCAATGAAACTTCATTTGTGAGACTTAAACGTTTGGGCTAGCATACATTTTTCATGCCGAGATGACTTGTCTTGCTGATAGATTCTCTTCATCGATGAGACCATAAGCCAATCTCCCCGATATTCTAACAAACATTCATCATTTGTTCGATGATCTTGCCATTGGAATGAGATCAAAATTGTGTCAAAGCTATAGCAACCTCATCACACTTTCTTTTTTTTGTCAGACTGGTTCATCAAAACTTTGATGAAACATTGCAGTTTTTTTTAAAAATATATTTATCGGGAGGACTGACTTATGGTCTCATCAACAACGCATGAGGAAGTATATCAACGAGAATTATACCATCGGGGTAAGCTCTTAATGTTTAACCGACCCGCTATGTCTCGCTAATATATTCCTAGTGCTCTTGTTGGTGAAAGAAATGATGGTCTCACCAATGAAACTTCATCGGTGAGACTTAAACGTTCAGGCCAACATATATTTTCATGCTGAGATGACTTGTCTTGTTGATAGATTATTTTCATCGATGATACCATAAGCCAATCTCCTTGATATGTCTTCTTTAGTAATCCTGATTGCTACAACAGTTTTGATGTCTTATCGATGTGCTAAAAAGTGCGTGTAACCCATAATAGGTTGGGAAGACCCATACTAGCTCATGTCGATGTGATTTGTTTGCCACAATATCTTCGATCAAAAGGATTTTTAGGAGTAGAACGAGGTGACCATGGGTAATTATATTATGTAGGGCCAATTACATCCTTTTCTGACTCAAAATGTAGTTATTATTGAGAAATTTACATGAGTAAATCATTATATTCTATAGGGCCAATTCACATAAACTACTCAAAACTAGGGAAATGCAGAATCAATGATACCTCAATTGTTGAACCAATCATTTGAATGATACAATAAAAAACACTTGCTCTTTCAACTTCAAATGAATGCAATTGGAGAAGTGACTTATAGATGATACATGCAGCTATAGGTCTTCCATTACTAAAGCCAACATCTTCTATGATACACTTGATCAATGCATCTTGATTTTCCTGAAACCAAAATAACAAAAAAAGTAGTGTAAGGGAATAAAAAAATCACTAGAGCTTTATAATATAATGTGCCTAAGCAAAAAAGTGATATAACTAGAAATAAAAATAGAAGAGATAGATCTACTCCTCTAGAAGGTCAGAATCATATACTTGCTGCCAATTAGTGAGAGTCTTTTGTGGCCTCTACTCTCCATTAGTGAGCTCTTTCAAGGTAGACATAGGAGTCTATGAATTCTTCCAGACACATCTATTGGTTAAAATATTATTAAAAAATAATATTACTTGTTTAAAATCTAGAGATGAGATAACTAAAATTATACATAAAAAGATATAATTTGTTTATATTGGACAACCATGAGTGTATGATCATGATGGAATTTACCATTTTAAGGCACAAAAATGGACAATACATAATGACAAGTGGAAACTTAACCTCCTTGAGTTAACAACACAAGCCAAACTAGCTTTGGTCTCTACTAAACAATGTTGCAAGATCATTGCCCACACACATAAATTTGTGCTTCTAACAGTCCACAAATGAACCTACACAAGCAAGTATACACAATAATAGTTCTCACAAATATGCCAACCCCATTTCACTAAGAAAGGTTCGACAAGATATTGCAGCAATACGAAGACATCTTTCTATCCCTCTCAGTCCTCTCTCTATCTCTTTCTATCCATATATTTTTCTACCTCTATCATGATCTCCTAAATATATATTTGTATCATAGAGTAGGGAGGTTGGTATGAAGTAAGATTTTGTGTTCCACTTTTCTATAGCAGTACCTATAGATGCTCAGGGTCATGGTGTGTTTTTTGCATTTATCAATGCATCTCTCGTGGGTACTTCCTACGTTTGTTTTATGCACATCAGGATATCTTTTGTGAATAGTCCTTGCATTTGTTTTAGGAAAATTGGTATATTCTTCATGCATGCTTCCTGTGTTTGTTTTAGGGAAATCAATGTAGGAAAATAACATCCAAAAAAATATGCTCGGTTACTTGGGTGAGCAATAAGTATTTTATTCAACTATAAATTGGTTATTCCAGCTACTGATCTTTAAAGTGTTGGTCTGGAGGCATGTAGGTGGAGGAGCTTCATTTTCTTCAATAATTTTTACTACTTCACCAATAGGGAACATCTGAAGTTTGAAGACCACAATTTATAGTCATTTAGCACAATATCACCTCATTTAACTTTATTCTGAAATTCAGTAAGCTGCAAACAAAGTGCTAAAATGGAAATCAAACAAAGCACTAGAATAGATAATAACAACAAAATTCCAAAAATTCAAGCTTCAACCTCAAGGAAGGTCTGGATCAAATAGTAATTGTAGCCATAATATACAGACAAATCTGCAACAAGCCGCTCAATATAGTCCTTCAAAGTAGACCCTTTTTTCCTTAAAGCTTTGAAATTGGACAAAATTCTAACAACTGATAGAGAAAGGATCGATATGTATCATTAATGAACACTATCAAACATAGTCCAAATAGATGAAACAAGTGATGCCTTGTAATCTTGAAAGTAATGCAACAACAATAAAAATTAAAACATTACCCTCTTTTATTCTCCTCTTAAGGTTTGAGAGGTTAGGTGAGTGCTTCACCTCTTATTCAAGCTCATAAAAATCAATACAAAACATATGAACAAAATTTCATGGTTAAGTGGAAGCCTCCCATCAATAACAAGATCCAAATATCCATGTATCTATCTCAATAGAGCCTCTAAACCCTTCAGAGCTGGAAATTTTTCCGCTAACCTATTATGCACAAAAGTCAAATTTTAGAGTTATGTCACCACTAGAACAAAAGAAACAGACCTTTGAAACCAAATCCACACACAACACAATGCGGTATTAATAGAAATCCATACAAAAAAAATAAAATCGGAACATTGGAATGTAAACAACTTCAAATTATAATATAGAGCATGGATTCACTTTACTCAACTGGAGGCACATTTCACAATAATGGGTTCTTCATCTAAAACATTTGTACGAGGTTCAACTAGTAAACAGATTGATGAAAGATAGAGGAATTAAAAAGATACTTGGATGTAGTTGGATTGAAGGTCGTAAACTGGTACATGGCTTTTGTGTAGGAGTCATATCACATCCACAAACATGGAAAAGCTATGCAAAGCAAGAGAAATTGGCTTGGAAAATGAAGGCATCAGGGTATAAAGAATCATTTTTCTGCCACCATAGTGAAAAGTTAGAACTTTCTTTCATCTTTGCATATTGGTTTGATGCTTCAAATGATGCATTTCTTATATTCAAAAGTTCATTACCTTATTGAGCTTCTCTTTGTTTCAAGAATAGTTTAATATTCTCTACTTAACAAGGCCAACCATGTGATGATGGAAGCTCATTCTCTCACATCACTCTCAATTCCCCATACCCGATCATATAACATTAATCATTAATTCATCCATTAATAACATATAAAATTCATTCATTATTATATAACATTCATTCATTAACATATAACATTCATTCATTAACATATTCACATTCATTCATAATATGATTACAATCACTTTTTTTTGTTTCTTTTTTGAAGCTAAAAAAAGTTGAAGTGGAGTATCATTTTCTAAATCATATGTCCCCCCTTCAGTTGTTTTTCCCTTTGCTTGTGATCTTAATGTATGCCTAGTCATGTACTCACGACGTGGACGCCCCTACAAGGGGGGTCTACTGCAATAACAAAGAAATGTTAAATTGATATGTTTTATTATTATTGTTACAAGTAGTTCATTAATTAAAAGAACATTAGAGTGGTTCTCTTTACCTGATGGGGTCACATCATGTTCTTGATCTTCTCTTATAGCCTCATGCTCAACATGTTGAACACCCTCTAAATTGTGATCTCGAGTTGAAACACAAAAGGTTACATTAATTAATACACCAATTTTAATTAAATATGTTTAAAAGAACATTAAAGTGGTCTTCTTTACTTGATGGGGCCACATCATGTTCCTGATCTTCTCTAGCCTGATCATGCTCAACCTGTTGATCACACTCTACATGCTCTAAAGTTGAAACAAGAAAGGTTACATTAATTAATACACCAATTGTAATTAAAGATGTTTAACTGTATTAATCCATACTGCATTTTGTATAACACATGAATACATCCAGTACCGGGATGCACACCATGACCTTCATTTGCAAGTTGTGCTCCACCCTCACTAGGCTACATTCCAATGTTATGTGCAGTATTATCATTGCTTTCTCATTTAAAACAAAAAGGCACATAATTACTTTATGGTGGAAATTAATATTGAATAGATTGCACAAGTATTCAATTTTAAATAAAATTTATTGAGTTTATTTACATGTGTGTTGGATGTAGTGGAAGATTGTGTTTGCCCAGTCAAGACTCTTAGGAATTCAGCCACAACTCCATAGCCTTGCTGGAAGGAAATTTTTAGGTCCTCTTCTGTGGGAACTCTATTGAATTCAGAGCTCTACATTTTTGCATAAGATCATTAATTTTGCTTCTATGGTGTGATAAAACCAAAATTGTTTGCAATTTATTATTTGGATGCAATATTTCATTTACTGATACTTACAATTCATGTGGCTAATTTCATATAACCACTAGAGCCAAGTTTGTGCTACCTGTATTTTTCTAGTCTTTCCTTTGTTTGCTTTCATGTGTCGGGCAGCCTATGAAAAGTTTGAAATACGTTAGATTATGTAAAAAGAAAGAGTAATCAGTATATAATTACATTGTTGGTAGTATCACATACCTTCCTTGGCCCGGTGGTGTCTTTCCTTTTTTCTTTTTAGCCTTCTCCTTTCCATCTGACACCAGGTCCTTCCACTCCCTCTCTAGAATCATGGGGGGATGCTTGTACTTTTTGTTCTCTAAATGTCACCTATATTGGTCCCTCACATACTTTAGATAGGTACCAGCTTTCTTAAGGACCTTTGTTCGGTTGAATGTTTTATCACCGAATAACACAACTAAACTGTTAATGAGCTCATCTTTTAAATTTTCATTTTGGGCATTCCACTATGTACGTATGGTGGGCCCGAAGAGCTCCAATGTAATATCACTTAGATGTTTATAAAAAACATCATTTCCTACAAAATTATCATGGGATCATTAGTCTAAAAAGAGTGATCAATAAGTAAATTTCAATTGGATTATATATAATAATAATTAAAACATTTTAAAGTACCTAGGACCTTTATCTTTATGGGAACAAAATCCTCGGTCACCACAAATGTGATCGGCAATGTTCCTGTACTAGTAATATGGGAAGATCCAGGAAATGCTACTAAAACATCACTAGTACTAGTTGTGACCTCTATATCCCTAGGTACATGTCCTAACACTTGTTTTGGCATGTGTTCATTGTGAGAGGGTGCACTACCCGATGCCTACATGCTATGTGTTTTTGACATTTTAGATGACAATATAGGCATGGATGATGGGGTCAGATGATGTGATGTATGCGCAGGAAGATCAAGATCAACACTTGTACCAACCCCTACTACTTGGGAAGCACCTGCAATACCCTGATCATGGCCAGTAGCATCACGAGGACACAAATAATCCTATAAAAACAACACATATTTTAGTTCATGACATAAAAGAGTACAAAATATAAAACCATGAATGAACTTATGTTATAATTAAAGACCTCATGACAACTTACTTGCAAGTTTTATTCTCTCAATCAATATTTTAACCCTCTCTCTTATCTCATCTATTTGAGGCACTATGAATATCAACTTAAGGATTTCTTCATTGCATTTTTCTTGGGTCTTCCTTAACATATCGAGAGGGCTTGCTAAATATGCGATGTCATCATCACATAATATTGACTGCACCTCCCTGTGGATGTTCTCCTCTACTGCTGGTTCCTTTCCCTGATCAACCAACTACATCAAGAATATTAAAAACATTATCAAAATTAACCCAAGGAACTTATGAAAAAAACATAAAAATAAAACATTTTGCTCGTATCTAATTTGTACAATTACAATGAGGTAAATCTATTGGGTAGAAGCAGCTGAAGATGCATCACGATCTGTGCTCTGGGCTGGATCCTTCCCCCTATATTCAATGTTCCGTTGTGACAAAAATTAAATATAAGAAAACATTACCGAAATGAAACCAATAGACTTACAAAAAAAAACATAAGAATAAAATGGTATATTGGAGTCATTAATTGGAGGTTGGGTAAAATGGTACATAGTACGTACCACCCCCATAGTAACTATTTTTGTAACTAAGTGATTCAAATTGTAATCAATTAGCAGCTCTTCCCCTGTAGTTATTGATTTTATCGCACATATGAATACAAGGTTTCCCTCGCGTGCCTCGAATATGCAATTGGGTTGCTTATTTGTTGACCCAAGTCATGTACTATTTATAAACACTACAATATTCCCTGATGATTTTGGCCTTCTGTCAATGTACATAGCCACTCCTTTATTTTTATCCTTATCTTTTAGTTGTATATAATTTGCTGACAGTGCATACCTACACATAATTCATGTATATCAAGCTAGTTGCATCCAATATTTGTAACTGTAATAGGGTCTGACATACTCCATCAATTTAGTAACTTTTTTGTAACAAACCTTTATGTCATCCATGCAAAATAAGCCCAAACCATGTAATGACGATGGTGCTATGCAATATATCCTCTCGTTGACACAAAAATTAGTGTTTATTGGAGGAAGTTCCTTGGGTACCCATTGTTTCCATAGATGTTTGTACCTCAAGGGAACCTCCATGTTTCCTATGCTCTCATCATCATAAGAACATGACCTCACTTTAGCAAGAAAAAATTCCATGCGTTTACCGAATTTTCTTCTAATTTTTTGACCTCTAGTTGATCTCACTCTTTTAGACCTACTACATGTCTTGCTTTCCTCTTCTCTTCTTGAATATCCATCGCTCGAGGAAGAAAGATCTGAAAAATACCTAATTGGTGGTACCTGCACTCATAAGGATGTTGGATGAAGTTCTTTCATGGTGATGTGATCTCAAGGTGACATTATGATAAATCTATCATTTCATCGCTAGAATTTAACAGGTTATAAGGTAATCAAGTCTTCATAGATTGCAAGTTATTGTTACTACCATCCAAATGTGTCCATCACAAATCAAATCTACTTAATGTTTTAACTCCCAAACTTTGTAACAAGTGTTAAATGTGACTATGGTCACTAGTTACACAACCAAGGCCTCAAATGTATTATGTAATTGTAATCAAAGGACTTTTTCTCTTCATTCAAGTAAATAAACTTGAAGGGAAACACCACCAAGTGGTTTATTGGACACCTACATGACTAAAAATAATAGAAGATTTACATTTAATTTCCATATGTCTAAGTGGTTAACGGGGAGGGAGTGTGTACTAGGCTTGGTTAAGTCATCATAAGTTTATGCTTTGGCAATAAAAATTGTTTAAGTCATCTTAAATCTTCCTATGTCTAATTGCTAGGAGACTTTTGGTATGTTTTAAGGTAGGATGAGTGGTTGCATCAATGTTCTAGTTCTCTATGACAAGGTTTCAACATCTTCAAGTAGTGAAGGTTAGTGCTCATAGTCATTTGAAACAACAATATTTTCATTATGTATGATGGTAGGATTTGATAACTCAAAAGAATTGGCTACCCAACAAACTTAAAGTTAAAAGAAAAATTTTCAATTTAAGGGGTTAGCACTTTCTTTCATCTTTGCATATTGGTTTGATGCTTCAAATGATGCATTTCTTATCTCACTTCTATCATATTGTATTCACATCCCATTACAATTGTTGATACCAAAATTTCATGTCAAATACCACATTCTTGAAGCAATTTTTTGTGTTTTTACTGTTTTCTAAAGTTCTTCTGTGTTGTATGGATCCGTACAATCTTGAAATTCTTTAAGATCATTGGTGTAGATAAATACATGTGTTTGTACAAGCTTGATATTCTTTGAGAGCACTTATTTGTGGGAGAAAACAATCAAATACAGGGACTGCCCTATTTTTCCTGTGTAAGGGATTGAGGGCTAAATAGAAATGACATCCACCAATCCACCCACTATCTTGGAAGTGTAACTCTATGGATTGGTGTGCAACATGGTATGATAGAGGTTCATTTCATTTAGGGGTCTGTTAAAGCAAGAAACTTAGCATTGAATTGATGCCCTAGGGCTGACAGGGGCAATTTTCTTGTGAATTTGCTGTTGTTAAGTTAGGGTTTGTCAATTTGATGGATATATTGGTAGAATCATGGTGACAATATTTGATGGTCCAATCTCTACTTCGAAACAAAAATATCTCTAACAACTCTAAGAGCTATAATGGGATGGCCACCATCCTAGGAAAGATTCTTCATTCTCACTTTTAGGTGTTAAAATTTAACAATACCTTGATTGATGAAAGATCCCAAAGAGCATTTCTCCATGGTATCCAAGTACACATAGCAGTGGTCTTCTCTTATACAATTGGACATGATTTAAAGAACTTAGCTAGGAATTATTCATTTAACCTAGGGTTTTCTCATAATGCCATAATTGGAAAAGTATGATCAAATTCTTCTATTATAAAGAATTGGTCTATGTGCCTCTAGTAATCACTATAAATGTTTGTAAGGATAAAATGGCTAATTACATAAGGTAGGAGAGAATCAAATTTGAGTTCTTCAAATATTATATTCCTCTATTCATAATTTTTAAGAGTTGTGTGTGGAGGAGGTTATCACTACCAAGAAGGGAGGAGACCTTTCCTTACATATGTTTGTGGTGGAGGTATTAAAGAAGAATTGTATGCCTCTATTTCCATTCATTAGATCTAGCTTAGCCTAGCATATACTTGGACTAAGTCTAAAATTGCTTTAGAATCATGCGATGAAGGCTATGTGTGATGAAATCCTAGACCTTTGGGGGTGCCAATGTACGAGAAGATCTTTGGAAACTAGGCATGAAAATTGTAGGTTAGAGAGAATGGGGGTGCAAAACTTATAGTACTCATTGTCCCTTGGTCATCGATTTTTCCTAATTTCCCTCAACCTCGTACTCGATGCCATAATTGAACTTGTTTTCACTCCAAACTCTTCCTGGTATTGACCTTGTTTTCACTCCTTTGCTCTTTGTCAGCGTTGGTATTGACCTTTTTTAACTCCAAACTCTTCCTCAGTGCTAGTATTGACCTTGTTTTCACTCCTCCAAACTCTTCCTCGATGCTGGTATTGACCTTTCATTTCTCCAATTTTACGAGCGACAACCTTGTTTTGTTAGGTTTTAGAGTATGTTCATTAAATTGAAAATTACAGCGCCATTTAGCTAGGTTTTAATATTCCACAATATAGTTAAGTATATATTAGTTAAATATATATTACCTCTATTAGATTTATATTTTGTAGCTCATTCTTGTAGATTAATAATAGGCATTCATGTTCTTTCTTCATGAAAGTATATATTCTATATTTTCCTTGATGTTATCCCAATGCAAAATATAATTAATATAATATATATTTAATATAATAGTAATATTAGATTAAATTATATATAATATAATTATATTTACTATTATATAATAGTATATATATGATTTTACTTGATATTTTAGAGGATTTTACCATTACACTACAGTTGGTTTACCATTAAATGGCAATCGAAACTTGTTTTCTAATGACACAATAGTGGTTTCTAGGCATGTGATTTGTTTCAAGCTCAAATCTCACAATATACATAGCCTATTAGCTAATAGAAAGATATATAGAAACTAAAAAATATAGAGAATGAGAGAAAGAGATGAACTTAGATAGATAGGGAGAGAGAGAGAGCATGAGAGACAAATATAAGAGATATAAAGGAAAAGAGAGAGAGGGAAAAGAGAAACTAAATTTTGATTGGTTGTTTTATGTCAACAATCCAAGGATGGCATGTGTCCTTGGGGAGTTATGCTCAAGGTAGTATACCATTTGATTAAAGATATGATAATTCTCCTTTAAGACCTCTTCAATGTACCCATTTCACACTTAAGGAGACAGATAAATATAGGGAAGAAAATATAGAGAGAGAGGGAGATAATGAGACACATACAAATAGAAATGGAGAAAAAGAGATAGAGAGAGGTAGAGAGATAAAGAGATAAGGATGAATAGATAGAGATATAGGGAGCATGATTGATATATCTCTCCTTGTTTCTCTCTATCTCCCTAAACCCTAAACCCTAAACCCTCTTCTCTATCTCTCCCCCTCTTCTCTATCTCTCCTCCTCTACCTATCTATATCCCTTTCTCTCCCTCCCCCTCTCGATCTCCCCCTCTCTATCTCTCACCATCTCTAGTCCCTCCCTATCCCCCCTATCCATCTACTCTCTATCACGATCTCTCTATCTCTTTCACCATCCCCCTCTATCTCTCTATATCACCCTCTTCTCTATCTCCCCCCCTTTTCTCTATATCTCCTCCTCTACCTATCTATATCCCTTTTTCTCCCTCCCCCTCTCTATCTCCCCCTCTCTATATAAATACAACTACACAATTTTGGTTTCTAGGCATGAGATTTGTTTCAAGCTCAAATCTCACAATATATGTAGCCTATTAGCTAATAGAAAGAGATATAGAAACTAAAAAAGATAGAGAATGAGAGAAAGAGATGAACTTAGATAGATAGGGAGAGAGAGAGAGAGAGAATGAGAGAGAGGAATATAAGAGATACAAAGGAAAAGAGAGAGAGGGAAAAGAGAAAATAATTTTGATTGGTTGTTTCATGTGAACAATCCAAGATGGAATGTGTCGTTGGGGAGTTATGCTCAAGGTAGCATGCCATTTTATTAAAGATGTGATAATTTTCCTTTAAGACCTCTTCAATGTATCCATTTCACACTTAAGGAGATAAAGATAAATATAGGGAAGAAAATATAGAGAGAGAGAGGGAGATAATGAGAAACATACAAATAGAAAGGGAGATAAAGAGATATAGAAAGGTAGAGAGATAAAGAGATAAGGATGAATAGATAGAGATATAGGGAGATTGATTGATATATCTCTCCCTGTTTCTCTCTATCTCCCTAAACCCTAAAACCTCTTCTCTATCTCTCCTCCTCTACCTATCTATATCCATTTCTCTCCCTCCCCCTCTTTATCTCCCCATCTCTAGTCCCTCCCTATCCCCCTATCCATCAACTCTTTATATCCACCTCTCTTCCTTTCTCTTCCCATATATCTCCATCTCTCTTTCTTTTCCCATATATCTCTATCTCTATCTCTCTATATCTCCCACTATCTATGTCACTCCCTCTTCCCTCCTCTATATATTAAGCTATCTCTCCCTCTCCCCCCTTTCTTCACTCCATCTCTCCCTAGCTCCATCTCTCCTACTCTATATCTCTATCTCTATTTCTCTTTTTATCTCCCTCCCAATCCTCTCTCTATCTCTTTCTATCCATATATTTCTCTACCTCTATCATGATATCTCTATCTCTTTCACCATCCCCCTCTATCTCTCTATATCACCCTCTTCTCTATCTCTCCCCCACTTCTTTATCTCTCCTCTTGTACATTATTAAAAAATTAAATATATTATGCATTTTGATGTGAGATGTGGAGAACTAATCACAATATACAAATTATACTATTTTAAATATTTAATTAAATATGCCATATGCTCCAATCACATTGCCTTGTAATCTTCTATACAAATTATTTATGGTTAGAAAAATGGACAAACACTTTGTCAAATATTATTAAACATTTCTTGTGACAAGTGACAACAAACATCAAGCCACAAATCCCAAGGACCTCTCTATCTCTCACCATCTCTCCCTCCCTATCCCCCCTATCCATTGACTTTCTATCTCCACCTCTCTTCCATTCTTCAGTGATTTCACTATATTAGCAAGGGATGGATATGATATGGTTCTCAACAAATTTCATTTATTTCTCATGTAGTTTAATAGTTTGATCAATTTCAATTACATTAATTTATATATATGTTGTATCTATAACACTACAAAACCATATTCTCTTTGCATTTACACTTTCATTTAGAAATACACATTTATATACATAGATATAGATTTCTTTAATGATATGTTGCATTTATTGTTCTAGGAGAGCATCCAATAATTGCATTTACATTTACATTTTCAAATACATATACATACATACATACATACATACATATATGTGTGTGTGTGTGTGTGTGTGTGTGTGATTTATATTCAGTGTTCAAACACAACCCATTAGGTTTGCACATGAATAAAAATTCATAAGATTAGATCTCCCATAAGTCAAATATAATTCTATCAATAAATTAATATCAAATAGATAATATAATCACATAAATCGTAAATTTCAATGTCATTGATCTTCTTCATCCAACTCTTTTTCTATCTCATCTGATCCATATTCGACATTGTAAGGATTGGTCATATCATCATCATCGTCATTGATATTAGTTTCGATAATGTCATCATCCACATGGATATCATCTTCATGAAAATGAACTCCTACATCATCATGATCTAGTTCCTCCTCTTCAAAATTTTTGTCAGGCACATCATCAACTAACTGTTGATCTTGATCATCATCTACATCATCTTCTAGTTCTTCGATATCTTCTTCTTCCACCACATTATACTTTATCGGTCTTCCTCTTGGATCATGTCCCACAAAAAATGACCAACTTGGTTTACCTGAAGCCTCTGAGTAAAATACCTGCTCACATTGTCTTGGAAGAACATAGGACTCATTTCCAGCTCACTCAATTGACCTTGTATTAACCATGGTAAATCCATTATCATGTTCAATAATAGTTCTCTCAAGATTATTTTCATTCAATCGTAGCATGTACCATAAGATAATGAACAAAACTAATTTGAAGGACTTAATGTCACACTCAAGTATATCATCCAAAATCCCATAGTATCAATTTTCTGAGACTTCTAGATGAAACATTAGTTACCTAAAAGATTGCAGTTATACTAGAATCACAAGTTTTCTTCATGTCATCCAAATTTTTGATTCAAAATTAATGACCATTGGACCACATAGCCTTGTGGCATTTCACCTGCAATATTTCAAACATGTAAAAATTATTGCAATATCGTCAGTTGATAAACATATTTATTCTTGGCCGAATGTATGCAAAGAAAAAAATCTCAACATATATATTGGTGCAGGAGCACCTAGATCTTGTAAATTCCTTCAAAATGATAATATGTTAAATTTACATGTTTAAGTATAAATTTTTGTGTCAAGGCCTTGAAAAGGATAATTTTAATGTAATCAAATCATAAAAGAAGTCCCTAGGAGGTGAAAATGCAAAAAATTGCAAATAATGCAATATTATGTAAACAAAAAGGCATAAATCAAGCATATTAGGAGATAAGAGGCAGTTTGAACCGATGAGAAGTTAGAAAAGGAATTTATTAAGAGGGAAAAAGTTATAAAAAGCATGCAAAGGTGTGGAAGAGCAGAATTTTGAAATTCTTGTAACAAAATCTTGAATAAAAGCCCTATTTTTCTAAGTTATCAAGCATTCTTTCTATTTCTCCTAACTTGTATTGCTAATTTGGTAACATCCAAGAGTTAGTTCTTGTGTAATATCATTTGAGAAAGAGTATTTTTCATTGTCAAAGAGTTTGAAAGTTATTTTTAAGCAGCAAAAGAATCAAAGACAATCATGTGTCTCAGGCAGAGTTAGTTTCACTGTGATTTTGAGAGTCCCTAAAGAAGTTTAAGGCCCATCCCACCGATGTAAGCCTAGTAGAAATGGTAGGATGGGATAAGTAGGGTTTCATTTTTGTGATTTTGTTTTGTGTGATTGTAGGGTATCAAGAACATGGTGTTTTGTTTCTGATTTAAAGTAAATTTTTTGAGTTTTCCTCTTGAAAATGAAGGTTTCCAACAGGGTATTGTAGAAATAATGTATGCATGTACAAGGAGACATTTCTAAAGGAATTTTCAGACATAATGGAGCATGTTTCAATGGTTGGATGGAGTATTGGAGGCTTGTAAGGGTGATAATCACAAAACCCTCACTGTGTTTGGGTGTTTCCATCCTAAAATTAAGGGTTTGTTAATACACTTTCTAAATGGGTCTTTCAATCTTTGAAAATGGATAAATATGGTGTTTTGTGACCTTTACTTTGACTATTTGAGTTTTTCTAACAATTTGGAGTTGGAAAAAAGGTGGATGCTTTGTAAAATAGCCCTATTCTAGTAGCCTTTCTTGGGCTTATAGTCTGAAATCTGCTAGTTTCTCCAGTATAAATCATTCTAAGTTTTTGATATGATATAGGAATTAAGAGGTCTCTAAATGTGCCTTTGGATCTTGGTTTTGAACCTATTGTGAGTGGTTCATCCGATCTAGGGTACGAAGGTCTATTGTGAATTAATGTTTAAATTTCATGGACAGTGGAAATCTATGTGTACAAGGAAGTGAGTGACCTTAAAAACTTGAACCTTGTCATTTGGATGGAGTTACAGTAGAATTTATGCTTGAATAAGGTTGTAGAGGTAGTGCATATTGTTTTGAGAATGATGGTTCTATTGTGTATCTTGTTATCTTTACAAAGTAGGAAAATCTGATATTTATACATTGATGTATTGAATTGATTTCTCTCAAAACATGATGAATCTTGTGTCTTGAAGGACTAATTAACTAGTTGATAGAAAGAAGGATTGGTCTTTGTTAGTTTTCCTTGAAAGGAAAATGAATTGGTGCTATTTGAGAAGTTTAGATTTTTTTAATGATTGAAGTTTGGTTATTGACATTTTGGAATCTGATTTAGAATAAGTGATTTGTTTCCTTGAGGATATGATGTATATAGGAATTTGAAGGATTGGTAATTGGTTGTGTAGCAAGTGAGCATAATGATTTTCCTTATGAAAGGCTAAGAGAATGTATAGATGTTGATATGGTGGTTGAGAATGATGTGAATCTGATTGATTGAGTCAAAGTTTTCTAATATGGTTTTTGCTTTGAATGAGTCAATTGGAATATTGATAATGACATATGGTTTGTTGAAATTGGAGTGCTAACTTTTTTCCTTGAAGTCTTGTAGAATTGAAGAATCAAAAGAAGTTATATGAGTTTTGAGAAAAAATAAAGTGATTTAAGAATTTGATCTTCTCCTGATTCTAATTGGGTTCAATTTACCCTCATGAAATGATGTTGTTGGTGTTGTTGGATCCTATGCATCATATAGACATCAATATAATTGAAAATAATTAAATAAAATGGGTGATTAATATATTTATACATACCTATTTATCTCTCAAAACCATATGCTAAATCAATTTCTCTTTGTGTAACATTGGAATCTCCATTACGATGAGCTTCTTTAACCAATGAAGCCACGCCTTCCCATGTTAATGCGTAACCAGATTGTTGACATTGTTCAATTCATACCATCATTCAATCAAGATTGTTTCTGATGTATAAATGTAGTAAATCCCACTCTCGACCAACTGTATCAAAAAAATTGAAATTCACAAACAACGTATAATTAGTTAATTACCACAATATACAACCTTAATTTATAATTGATGTCTATTGAAGATTAATAATTAAATAAGTACAATATACATAAAAACCATATGTAAAACATATTCTAATTAATCTCCATGACCATCTTATAATTACCTCTCACTTTCCTCAATCTACCTTTCCCCATCAAGTACTCCCCTTCGAATTTGTTAATGGAGTTGTGATCCCAAATGCGATCTACATGGATCTTTGCTGCAAACTTAGGAAGATATTCACTAATGTACACCATGATCTGGCATACCATATATCCCTCCACCATAGAACCCTTAGGATGTGTTGTTTATCTAACCAAATCCTTCAAAAAAATTAAGTTCCTCTCAACCATCCACATTGACCTTGTGTGTACAGATCCACACAATTCAATCTCCTCAACTTGGTGTATGAGGTAGTGTTCTTGTGCATTGAAAAATGTCAAAGGTAGACACTTTTACATTTCACACATTAGACGAGGAATTTTTCTCTTCCAATAATTTATATCTTCTTTATGGATTTCTATAGATGACAACCATCTACAAGTGATTCAAGGTGCAAATATATTAATGAGATTTAACAAAAATATACAATATATTACATAACAACTAAAAAAATGGAAATTATAAGATCTATACAATGAATTGAACAATTATCGCTACTTAGCTCATGTATTTTCCAAGATCATATAAAACTTGCTTGAAATTGTTGTTGAAGTTGTCTGGGAGAGATAGAGGTAGAACATACTGTAACAATTATAAAATGATCTTTTCATTATTTTTTCAAAAGTAGTAAACATAATATACTGAAAAGTACATGCAGTATACAAGTGTATATAATATACCAGAATAATTACCTTAATGAAGGTATACGAATCATGCATTTTCATCCTTGACCCAAATTCACCTTTCTTTGCTATGATATTGTTTATGTTTGCAGTAAATCCTATGGGAAATCAAATTTTTCATCTGACTTCTTTTATAGCATTGCTTTGCTGCTCCGTTAATAACCAAAGAAGGGAACTTATATTAATTTGGTCTCCATCACTATTCAATTGAATGACATTTTTCATTGCATGATTGGCTTCTTGAATGTCACTACAAATTTTGACAATTTTTTCTTTGTCATGCCTTTCATCCAATATTTTCCATAACATTTTTGTTATATTCTTTCTGATATGCATTGTATCAAACAAATGCACAATTTGTAGCTACTCATAGTAAGGCAACCTACTAAATTGTCTGGGATAAATTTTTAGTCCCTGTGGAAGCTGACCATTAATGCCTTGATGACCTTCATGAAGCATATAAGTTAAACAAATTAATAATGACAATCATTTTCAATTACAGCATGAGTAAACACAACACAATATAAAAATGTAAATTCCAAACATATCATATATTATAGATAAACAATTTGATCTAATGTATAACCTTGACAATTAATTCTATTATATTCCAATTTCCATAGGTGAGGTGTCATTCTTTGTGGTTTTGATGTAGTCTCTTCTTTCTCATTGAAAAGATGTTTTTCAGTAGTTCAATACTTGTGATTTATGTGGAGGAAGTACCCATACTCATCAAACACCTACTTTCCTAAACTTGTTGAACAATGAGATTTCATCTTTGGACCACAAATTGGACATGCAAATTTTTCTTTTGTTTGAAGACCTACAAGATCATATATAATTGGATTAAATATGTCAATTTTTATAATTATATATAATGAATAGATTATTTAAAAAATATGCATGATATCTACTTTATAAAATTAAACATTGTTAAAGTGCAGTCAAACGTTATAACATACCACAAAAATGTGTTAGCCCTGGTGCATCACATGGAATTGTCCGTACAAGCATTGCATGGAATTGAAATTGTCTTTGTCCGATTGGTCTAGAGACATCATACATAGTGATGCCATTCCATAAATTTAGTAACTCGTCGATAAGAGGCTCAATATATACATTCATATCTTTAACTTGGTACTTACCTAGTTGAATGCATATAAACATTACATAATTATTATAACCATTTTACTGCAATATATATAAATTAATGTACATGACTATTAAATGAAAAAAATATAAGTCATTATGCAAAAAATAAGACAAATGAGATGCTACTACGTTAAAGGAAATTGATGTAAACAAATACCTGGAACAATCATTGAACACTTTATGTGCTCCCTCGTTATTGACATCCATGGAGGAATGTTATTGTTGATAACAAAAACATGCCACACTGAGTAAAGAGATCTCTGGTCTCCAAATAGATTGACACCGTCTGCTTCCAATGAAAGCCTAAGATTACAAGGTTCTTCTTTAAAGTGTGGCCATTTTTCCTCCATGTCCCTAAATGCAAAACCATCTGCAGGAATTCGAAGAATTTCATCTCCACTTCTATTCCATGCATGGTAATCCATAAATTGCGCTAAGCTTTCACACCTAAATAATCGTTGCATATGTGGAATAATGGGAATATAATGAAGAACCTTGCAAGGCACCTTTTTTGTTAGTTGATTTGTTCGATATCTATTGATATGACATTCCAAGCAATCTGTTACAAATTCATATTGTTTATGATCTATAATATGATCATTGGGACATGCATCTATTACTTATACTCCATTCCAATATCTTTCATAATGCCAGGTAAATCTCGGTATGAGCGAGGTAAAATATTTCACGGTGGTAACAAAAATTCACCAATCAATCTAGAACAAAAAAATAATTTGTTAATATAAAGAATATTAATGGTACATATTTCATCCTTTATTTACTAGTGATGAACTAACAACAATTAAAATAGATGGAAAAAGATGGCATATATGACATACCTTAACATCTGTGAGATTGCTATGTTGGATAAACCATTCATAACCTTCAAGTTCACCAGCAACAATATAGCAAAGAGAAGAGTTGTCTAGGAGCCTTCCTAAAGGGGCTCGTATGCCTTCTCAAGTACAGGTAAATCATGAACATCATCAAAGTCATCTTGATCATCATGATCAGTTGTGCCACTAAATGTGTCATGGATCAATGTATTTGTACTATCATCTTCAACTGTGTTTTCTAGCGCATGATCATCTTCTTCCATAGGATCATTAACTTCATCTTCGATATTCATGGCTCCATGTTCCTCCACTTGTAAAACCACATTCTCCAAGCCATGATATTCCATATCATGTGCCCTAGGGTGCCCCACCTTTATAATAATGATAGACACAAATAAACCATGATCATGATCAAGTGATTTTTTATCTATATAAAAAATGTTAAAATGATATAAACATTTACAAATTCAATCAATATAAACACATATAATGAACAAGTTACCAATGGATGATAATCATGCCCCCCTTCAATGTGACCATGCTGCCTACAATGTTTCTCAGCTATTGTGGTTAAAAGTCTTCTCATCTTTAAGCCCTTGCAATTATTGCAAGGACAATAACATTTCCCATCACCCTTTCTTTTCAATCTAGCCCACATTCTAGTAACTGTCTCTTCATTTTTTTTTTGGACTAATATTATCTGATTTGATTTTTCTTTACCAAGCTTGAATATTTAGATCTTCAAAAAATATCAAACTCACACTCTAATAATTTTTAATCATAGACAGGTAACAAAATCTAATAATTTTGATACTTTACACCAAAAAAAATTGACATGCAACCACCCCTACAAAAGAGAAGATAGCCTGAAGTTAATGA
Source organism: Sequoia sempervirens (assembly GCA_007258455.2). NCBI lineage: Eukaryota > Viridiplantae > Streptophyta > Pinopsida > Cupressales > Cupressaceae > Sequoia > Sequoia sempervirens. The sequence continues at coordinate 266,853,870 of VDFB02353493.1, forward strand.
CCCCAAAAAACACTTTAAAATGGTAATTCCAAAACTTATTACATTCTAATTTTACTATGATTTCCAACTGTTAGACTCCTAAAATCAGAATATTGAACTTTTACAACAAAATCTAGAAATGAAATTCTCAAAATGCACAAGTCTAAAAATGAAATCCGATGAGATGTTGCTTTAAAATATGATTTTCAAACCTAGAAGTACAAATTTGACTTCACAATGAATTCTGGAAAAAGACAATGACCACCCTCAACTTGGCGATATCTTCTTGAATTTTTTCTTATTTTTCCCAAGAAAATCATCCTTAGTTCTCCACAAACTGTCGTAAGTAGAGAAAATTCACAAGTATCTAGCAAAACACTGTCGCAATAAATAGGTGAACTCACGTTTATTTATGTCAACCACAAATTCATTTTTTTTCTGATTTTGAATGTTCATCAAAATTTTAACAATATTGTGCATCAAAATTTTGACAAAACGCAGGTTCATCAAAATTTTGATGAACATCTTCGATAAAATTTAAAAAATTTGAAAATTACACATCAAATCCCAACAATACATCAAATTATACATCTTTCATAAAAAAATTTCATTGGATTTTGTAGTCAAATGAGTTAGTGCTAGAACACGACCTTCTTCTTACTTTGTTTGCACTGATTCAAATTCTCAATAAATTTCTCTTTGTTGAGTTCACATAAATCATATTCCACTCCATTAACCACCATATTGTACGCAGTGTAGATGGTTGTAGCAGAGATGGAATTATCTTTGTTGGCGCAATAGATTTTGTTGCCAATCACCTATGCAACATACCTCACAACTACATTTGTGACTATATGAATTGCTAGAGACCTACCATCAAAAACAACCTGAGTTAGGTTTTCAACCTAATTATGTTTAACTGCCTTCAGTGTCAAAAGAATGCCAGTGTCAATCAATCCAGTAACAACCTTCATAGCTTCTTTTTTGATCAAGTGAACTTTATCTAACCATAGAAAAGTGTCATGAAACCTAGCTCTAATACCAATTTTTGAACATCCAAAATACTAAGAGGGGAGGGGTGAATCAATATTCCTTTAAAAAGATTAAATTTTTTGAATAGCTGACCACATAACATAATTAAAATTACCAAATAGAATCAATGCAACACAACAACACATAACACCGAGATTTTTATGTGGAAACCCAAGAAGGGAAAAATCACAGAGAGGGTTAACTCTAATGTATTAAGTAACTAGATACAAAATACAAAGGTGGCTCACTGCTAGGGCAGCTCACTACCAATTTGGAGCACTACAGATGGATTCACTACTTGAAATACAAAAAAAAATGAGAGATGGCTTATAGCCAAAGAGAATATTACAAAATTGAACTGTTATAATTTCATTTGCATATGCATGAATATAGTTCTCACCGAGTGACAAAATTTTTGTACAATCATAACTCTATCTAACTATATCTAATCAATAGTTTGTTGTAATACATCACATATATTCATTCATTCACCTTTTTGTGATTATACTACTTCACATATATATTGGGTCTCCATATCCACTTAGTCGGCTTGCATCGGAGATGAAGTCAGGTGAGCATGTTACACAAAACATTGAAGGTGTCGGTATAGATATCCCATGCTATAATGAATAGTGTCAGACCAAAAAAACTATATCTGAAACATTTCCCACTGGAACAAGAGATAAGCTAGAGATAGAAATACCTGACTGATCAATAACATCAATGAAAAATATCAATAGAGAGTTTAACTAATGAATTGTAAAAAAATAGATTTTTGTAGTTTATATTCAAATTGTTGATTACATTGCATTACACATCTTTCAAACTCAAAGCATTACTTCACATTGCATAACTAATAACTAGATGCTAATAGATGAAAAAATGTAAAAAGTGTAGACTAAGAGAAAAAAACTATTTTTTTTAATTGAAAGGAATTTCCATAGCAATAGAGTTATAGAGAGAAAATAAAATAGAGAGTTTAACTAATGAATTGTAAAAATTAGATTTTTATAGTTTATATTCAAATTGTTGATTACACTGCATTGCACATATTTCAAACTCAAAGCATTACTTCACATTGCATAACTAATAACTAGATGCTGATAGATGACAAAATTTCAATTACAATATAGTTTTTACAAAGTCAACCTAAGCAGTTATGCAATTAATTCACATTGCATAACTAATAACTAGGAGCAACTGCCAATTGCATTTGTTTGTCATGGCATTCCATGAGACCATATTTCTTTAAGGAATTTTTTCAAATAATTCACTACCTTATCTATGCTACCACATTTTTCATCCATGTCTACCAAAGCATTTTATCAAACAATTCAATGCCTTGTTTCTATGGATAAAATTCAAGACAAGTGCTTTCAAACAAGCTATGGATGCTTGGAAAAAATCTATCAAAGCATAATAGTAATCAATAGCATAGACAATGTAATAAACTAGTTGAAAAAATGCCTCAAATAAATGTGGTCTCATGGTGATGGAATGCCATGAAAATCCATAACAATTCGCTTGTCATGGCATTCCATCTCCATGAGACCAAATTTCTTTGAGGAATTTTTTCCAAAGTTCATTTCCTTGTCTATGCTACCACATTTTTCATACATGTATACCAAAGAATTTTATCAAATAGTTCACTACCTTGCTATTATGGCTAAAAGCCTAAAATAGGTGATTTTAAACAAGCTATGGATGCTTGGAAAAAATCTATCAAAGCATAATACTAAGCAACAAGCTATGGTCTCATGGTTTTTTTGGTGTGAAAATCAACGTGATTTTATTTGCATTTTTTTGTAGGTTCTAAATGCATTTTTTTGGCAATTTTGTTGTTTGAAATGGGGAAAATCCTCTATGGTCAATTTTGTGCATTTTTTAATCATAGGATTCTCACATTTAGTGAAAAAGGTAGTGTTCATGAAGGAATGGAAAAGATGCATAGAGCCTTTGAATTATACCCATACTATAATGGTATTGAAACATTTAGCAAACCATTTTTTCTTCACAGGGTAGCATTTTCTTATGGAACAGTTGACTGAGATAGTTCTTTTTTCAATTGACCACCCTCTCATGAAATCTCATTCATATTATAATCTTGCACGATCTTATCATAGTAAAGGTGATTATGACACCACTAGTTGCTACTACATGGCATCAGTTAGAGAAATCCAGAGGCCACATGATTTTGTGTTGTCATAATCTGGGCTAGGATAGGTTCAATTGAAGCTAGGAGATCTTAAGAGTTCTCTCTCAAATTTTGAAAAGGTTCTGGAGGTCCACCCTAAGAACTGTGAAAGCTTAAAATATGTAGGCCATATATATGCTCAACAAGGGTAGGCAGAAAAGGGTCTGGAAATTTTAAGAAAGGTAACTTGCATAGATCTACGTGATGCATATGCATTTATCAAGATGGGTGAGTTATTAATATCGTCAGACCCTAGCGTAGCCTTAGATTCTCTTAAGACACCAAAGTCTCTTTTGAAGAAGAGCAGAGAAGAAGTACCCATTGAATTCTTAAACAACATTGGGTTATTCATTTTGAGTGTGATAAACTAGAGTTGGCTCAACAAAATTTTATGGAGGCATTAAGAAATGATGTTCTGCCTCTACATAAATCTCTATGGTCATTTTTGTACATTTTTTACTTGTACGATTCTCATAGTTAGTAAAAAAGGCAGTGTTCATGAAGGAATGGAAAAGATTCATAGAGACTTTAAATTATACTCGTACTATGCAATGGAATTGAATCATTTAGCAATGTAGTGTAGAAAAAAGTAACCCTTTTCACACTTATTTGGGAATAAATGATATTGAATTAACCTAATTATTCCTTGATTTAATGTTTGCATTGAATCTAGGGCCATTTTAATAAAATGTACTTAAATTGTAGCTTATTTATGGTGTTGTAAAGTGTTGTATTACACTTTCACACTTATCTAGGGTTTCATTAGTTAATTGTGATTAATTGAGCTTAATTATCCCCTTTAATTCAAATTTAAGCCTTATTAATGACACTTTCTGAAGGATCTATCTCGACACCCAATAATGATATGGAATGGCATTTAAATTTAAGGTCGTAGAAAATGGTGCTAGGACCCATTCACCTTTGGTGGCGAATAGGTCCTCTCCACATAGGACACCCCTTTCTTTACATTTTTGAGGTGGGTTTTTTTATGTTATTTCATCCTCTCGAAGCATAGTCCTAGAAAGTTGTGCTAGGTCCCATTCGCGTTTAGTGGCGAATGGGCCCTCCTCACATATGACACCCCTTTTTGAATTTAATTATGGTGGGATTATAATTTTTTTCAATCCTAGATTTGGTGTCGACTTGAATTATTTGAATTTCAGGGTTAGTCTCTAAATTTCTAAATTTAGTATAAATATAGATTTAGTATAAATATAGACTTAGTATAAGTATAGGGTTAATTCACATAGTTTCATCCTAGATCTTCATGAGAATTCAAGAGTACTTTCATAAGAGCATTATAGAGTTCACAAGAGCACTTTAAAGGCATTCAAGGGTAGATTATTGAAGTCTTATTGCAGCAATTCAAGATCATATCATCATGTCAAAGGCATAGTGCATTCAAGCATGATATTGAGCTAAGTGTGTTGATGTAGCATCGAAGGTCCACTTGCAAGGATTATTGCACATCCAATTTGAGATAAATATCTACATTCTACATGGCCACTTCATTTTAGTTTGTAGATTTATATTCCAAGAAATCATCCAAGGTATCATCATTTCAAGTTTCATGTTTCATGTCCTTATTTCATTGTTTCATCATTTGGTTTAATTACCTAAAAGGGGTTTGAATGAGGAAAAACTATATCCTCTAACAATCAATAATTTTTTCTCCTCTTTGATGTGTGTTTTCAAGTTTTTTAGGTTGAAGATCAAGTGGAGAAAAAGATTGGAGAAAAATTGTCAAAGTTGCAAAAGTTGTCATATACATTGCAAGATCACGAAAAGAGCCCTACAAAATTTGTTTCAAACTTTTGGGAGCTGAAAGCCTAGGAACTGAGAATGTAGAAATTGAAGTACAAAACCCAAAAATTAATTTTTTGAAACCCTAAAGCGACCCATTCGCCACTAAAGGAGAATCCTTAGTGAGGTTTGAAGCAATGAAAACCTAGGACCTGGGAGTGCATACTGAGAGGAATAAAACCTAGAAGTCAGTTTCACGACTAAAGGCGAATCAGTCCTTTGTGACCTAAAAATAGCCTTCTTGCAACAAGGTACACATTATTCTAGCCTCTCAAAACTTCCCTTTTTATTGCTATAACAATTAGGATTAGTTTTCGATTGTTATTTAGGTATTTTGGCCCTCATAATTGAGTGAAAAATCCCCTAGAAAAATCAATGGTTTATCATCTTGTTTGTTCATGGTGGTAAACCCTAGTTTTCTATGTTTCATTTTGGTGAACTTGATTCGTTTGAACATCCTAATTTCTGATTTTGAGTACATTAAAACCGAAGATCTTAGTTTTGCAATAGTTTGCATTAGGTTTGCACTTGTTGCATTACATTTAGGGTTCTTTAATATTGCATTAGTTTGCATTGCATAAAGTGGTTTAAATCTGCATTCTTGCATTGTTAAATCTGAAAAATTCAAAAAATTGCATGCATATTACATTAATTTTGCATAGTGTTTGCATATTAGTATACTTTTCATCATTCATATTAAAAAATTGAGTCAAAATCACATTTCAAAAGGTGGCATATAGGTCATCATTTACCCTTCATTTCACTTGCATTGGGTCATCAAATTTTAGAATTTTTTGTCATAAGAGTTACAATTTGAAACTAGACATAAAAGACACATAAAACAACTTAAAATTTGTAGTTTTCACCTTTTAAAACCTTGATCTAGGACCCATTCACCTTTAATGGAAAATGAGTCCCTGATCAGGCTTGACCTGAACTTTCTAGCATTTCAAACTCATTGCAAAACACCTTAGAATTAGTAAAAACATTGTAAAAATCTGCATCCAGGATCCATTCACCCTTAGTGGTGAATGAGTCCCTGATAGGTCCTGATCTACATTTTTCTGGGATTTGAAATCTCTATTTTAGGCTTTTGTTTGCTATTGTTACTTTCCTATTTCAATTTCCTAATTTTCTATTTCATTAAATTCATTAAATCTAGCTTAATTTGCTTCATTTAGTGCATTGTTAAAATTCAAAATGGCATTTAAAACAATTCATTTTCAATCTATTACATAGTGTAATAAAAAAATTACCTTGTTTTAAGTCTGAAAATATGAAAATGTTTACATTTATGAAACTTTGCATAATATGGATCAAAGTACCTTTCACTTTTTCATACACAATGTTTACTTTCATGAAACTTCACATAATGTTGATAAAAGTTCTTTTCATTTTTGTATACACATTGTTCGCATTCTTGAAGCTTTCCATACATTGGATAAAAGTACTTTTCATCTTTGGATATAAATTGTTTATATTATTGAAGAATTGCACAAGATGGTTATAAGTAATTTTCATTTTGGGTCAAACAAAGTTAGTATCTTACCTTTCTATGCATGCATATAAATTTTTTAACTCTCCCATTCATGAAAATGCTTTAGTGAAAGAGAATACAATTGTGGATAATCATGACAATCAAATTTGGTATTCTCTTAATATCTCTCCTATTTGTGATGAAGATATTTTTGTGTTAGAAGATCAAACCAACAAGAGTTATGAGAATCCTCTTTGTCTCTCTTCCCCTACCTCTCCTATTAGGTAATAAATCATTAGATGCAAGGATGATACCATTGACACATCCCCTAATACTACTTTGCATATTGCTCCTCTTTGTGAGAATGATTTGATACAAGATAAACAAGAAAATCCGACCATTACATTGAATGTCATGAACATCTAGTTTGTAGCTCTCCTAAAATCTCTCCTCCTAGAGAAGATATAATGGTGGACGAAAATGAGAACATTGAAAATAGTAATTCCTTAGATGAAGATGATGAAATGACATTAGACTATCCTTCACTAAGAGGTCATGAAAATAAGGATAATTCTTCTAAGGTTATATGCACATAAGATATCCCTTGAAGTACTCTCCTGAACCTAAACTTATCATTTATCTACCCTCACAAAAAAAAATTCAAAAAAAACCCGTGCTTATATTGGAACCACCTAAAAGAAAACTTGATAATGATAATGTTTCACAACAACTGAGTTTCAATACCATTGCTCATACATATAACACTAGGAAAAATCTGAAACCAAGACAAATAACTCAAACATATCTCCCATTTCCTAACCCTATCTTACTTGGTCCTCCTTGTTTACCTTTAAAAAGTGGAAAGGAGTATGATTCTGTTGAGCAACTAAAGAAAACTCCTACTAAGATATCCTTATGGGATCTTATTTAAGCCTCACTTATTTATCATAACATGCTTCAAAGTTCTTTACAAGTCACTACCATTCCTGATGTGGAATCAAATGATATGGCAGCCCAAATTCAAGCTATAACTCAAATCAACTTAGACATTACTTTCTGTCAAGATGAGTTACCTTTGTTAAAAGATAAAAAACAAAATGAAGCTTTCATGATAGCACCTCATATTAATAGGATCGGGATAAAGAGGACTCTTATTGATAATGGTTTGGCCATTAATGTGTGTAGTGTGAGACTTTTGGAAAAGATTGACATGAATATGAGTGACATTGTTCTTGATTATTTATCTATTCATGGGTTTGATAACATAGGAAAACAACAGCTTAGAGTTAGTACATTGCCTATTAAAGTTGGAAGGTTACATTGCAAACTATGATCCATGTTATGCCTCATGATCTATCATATAATCTCCTCTTAGGAAGACCATGGATTCATGAGATGAATGCGGTGCCTTCTAATCTTCATTATAAAATGAAGTATATCTACAACAACAAAGTTTATACACTTGAGGCTGATATTGAACCTAAAATTTGTTTGATTGTTGAGAGAGAAAAATGAGATCCTTTGAAGACATTGACACCAACTACACAAGTATAACCTGTGCAAGTGAAAGAAAAAGAAAAGCATATTGAAAAAGTTACAAATTTATTTGAAGATGATTGGGGTTCCTTAGATTTCAAACCTACACTCATGGGAGAATAAAAGATCATAAACATAGTCAGAAAAGGGAAAAGAAAAAGAGATAATTTCGACACAACATTCGAAATCATCCACCTCAACTACTTTAGATGATCAATAAAATTAAATAAAAAGCTTTGATGAAGTTGATTATGAACAACCACTGAATCCTAAAGAAATGAAAAATATTTATGGAAGAGGTTATGAATTTATGAGACAACTTGGTTATAATGGAAAAGGGTGTGGTTCTAGAGAACAAGGTATTCATGTCCCTATAGAACCTAACACAGAAGAAAAAACTATTGTCTTGGTTATTATCCCTTGAAAGAAACAAAGTATCAAAAAATCATTCACTTAATATCATCAATCTTACAAAGGATTCTTCTAAGAAAACTTTAACATTAGTTCATCTTGAATTGATAGACACTAGTGGTCTTGGTTATTTTCCTTCAAAAGAAACAAAAGAAACAAAAGAAACAAAGAAGTCATTTATTAACATTAATTTCATCACACAAAACACTAATGATTCAAATTTGATATATTTTACACCCTCCTATAAAGGAGAGTGTAAAATCTCACAATCTAAAGAGTCTTGTGTAAGTATGATATCTTGTACTAAGAAAGAGATATCTTTGTCACAAAATAAAGGGACATCTTCTACTATTGATCAAGAGGGTATCTTGTTGAAACTCCTCCAAGATCGTTTGATATCTCTCCCTCCAAGAACATGAAAGAAATTTTACTACAAGAGTTCATTTTGTGCATATCAAAGAATTCATGGTCATTCTACTAATGAACGTAAGGCTTTGGGTAATAAAATTCAACATCTTAAGGATTGTGGTGCTCTTCCTTCTATTGTAGCACCTAGTTCCTCTAATTGATATTGATTGTTATGTTTCTCATCAATCATCTCAACTCATCCTTGTCTTGCACTAAGTGGGGGAAAGGGGTTCGATAGCCTTGTCCTCGTATGTCACTTGTTGTCTATTTTGACTAGTTGACTGCCTTCCATGTATATATAGGAGAAAATTTGGGATGTGACTGGCATTCCTTAAGTTGGTTCCTTGTGATGTACTGAGTTATATTTAGTTTTTGTATTTTTGGGGATAGCCCTTCCTTCCTTTTTCATGACATAGCTTTATTTTAGAAACATATGACTTGGCATAGGGTTTTTCGAGGAAATATCTCATGTCTTAGGAGAAAACATTGGCTACTTTAAATCAGTTACTCATAACAATGGTGTTAACAACTGCTTTAAAGTGGGGGAATACATCGATGACATCGTTCATCATATTTCATGGTGTGATTTTCTTTCTTCTTTTTATGTGTCCTTTTCTTGATGGTTTCATTGGGTTTGGTGTCCACCAAGAGTGTGATATTCATAAGCATACAATCTCCCTTAGTGGTATGATGTGAAGTGAGAGGCATCCCATAAGTGGCGATCTAATACTCTTTGATTTGTCCTCTCTTGGAGACATTAGGCACAATGTTCCCTAAGAATAAGACCTTACATGAACAAATCAAAATCCACTTTAACAAAAACTTATAGACATGAAATTCAAAAGCAAAAGCATTACATTGTGGTGCCTTATTGAAGTTGTTAGGAGGATAACTTCGGTATGGTTGGCAACCTCATTGGGATAACTCACCTAGTGGATAGACTAAGGTTCCACTACCCTAGAGTGAGCACACATGATTAAGAAAACTCAACTAGTGGACAAATTGAGGTTCCAATACCCTGGAGTGAGCACACATGATTGGGACAACTCACCTAGTGGAAAGACTAAGATTCCACTACCCTAGAGTGAGCAATGTATGTTACGGAAAAACAACCCCATTCCACATGGTGTTGGAATAGTTGTGCTTTATCCTTTGTTTTTATTTATTTATTGGCCTTTGATAGGCTATGACTATGTACCTTTGTTATTGTTGCATACCTATGTGTCTTGAATGTCTACTTTAGTGTGAGTTTTTCATGGGGGAAAACTCTCACTAAAGTGGGGGAAAAATGTAGTGTAAAAAAATGTAATCCTTTTTCAACTTAATTTGAGAATAAGTGATATTGAATTAACCTAATTATACCATGATTTAATGTTGTAATGTGTTGTACACATTCACATTGAATCTAGGGCCCTTTTAAAAAAATGTACTTAAATTGTACCTTATTTATGGTGTTGTAAAGTGTTGTATTACACTTTCACACTTATTTAGGGTTTCATTAGTTAATTATAATTAGCCCCTTTAATTCAAATTTAAGTCTAATTAATGACACTTCTGAAGAATCTATCCTGACACCCAATATTGATATGGCATGACATTAAATTTGGAAAATTTAAGGTCCTAGAAAATGGTGCTAGGACCCATTCACCTTTAGTAGTGAATGTGTCCTCTCCACATAGGACACCGCTTTCTTTTCATTTTTGAGGTGTGCTTTTTATGTTATTTCATCCCCCTAAAGCATGGTCCTAGAAAGTTGTGCTAGGACCATTGTCCTTTAGTGGAGAATCGGTCCTCCTCACATAGGACACCCCTTTTTTAATTTAATTATGATGGGATTATAATGGTTTTCAATCCTAGACCTAGTCTCAGCTTGAATTATTTGAATTTCGATGTTAATATCTAAATTTAGTATAAATGTAGGGTTAAATCACATAGTTTCATCCTATATCTTCATGAGAATTCAAGAATACTTTCACAAGATAATTTTAAAGACACTCAAGGGAAGATTATTGAAGTCTTATTATAGCAATTCAAGATCATATGTATCATCATGTCAAAGGCATAATGCATTCAAGAATGTTGTTGAGCTAAGTGTGTTGATGTAGCATCGAAGATCCACTTGCAAGCATTATTTCAAATTGAATTTGAGATCAAGATCTACATTCTACATGACCACTTCATGTTAGTTTGCAGATTTACATTCCGAGACATCATCCAAGGTATCATCATTTCAAGTTTCATTGTTTCATCATTTGGTTTAATTACCTAAAAGGGGTTTAACCAAGGCAAACCCCTATCCTCTAACAATCAACAATTTTTTCTCCTATTTGATGTGCTTGCAGGTTTTTTAGGTTGAAGATCAAATGGAGAACAAGATTCTGGAACCCTAACAGGGACCCATTTGCCACTAAAGGCGAATGAGTCCTTTGTGACCTAAAAATGGCCTTATTGCAACAAGGTACACATTATTCTAGCCTCTCAAAACTTCCCTTTTTATTGCTATAATAGTTAGGATTATTTTTTTATTGTTATTTAGGCATTTTGGCCCTCATAATTGAGTGAAAAATCCTCTAGAAAAATAAATGGTTTACCATCTTTTTTTGTTCATGGTGGTAACCCTATTTTTCTATGTTTGAAGCAAACCATTTTTTCTTCATAAAGAAATTTTTTCTTGTGGAACACTTGAATGAGATAGATCTTGTTTCAACTGACCACCCTCTCATGAAATATCATTCATATTATACTCTTGCACAATCTTATCATAGTAAAGGTGATTATGAAACCACTGGCTACTACTACATGTCATCAGTCAAGGAAATCCAGAGGCCATAGGATTATATGGACAAGTTCAATTGAAGCTGGGAGATCTTAAGAGTTCTCTCTCAAATTTTGAAAAGGTTTTGGAGGTCCACCTTGAAAACTATGAGAACTTAAAACTATAGGCCACATATATGCTCAACAAGGGTAGGTAGATAAGGGTTTGAACATTTTAAGAAAGGCAAGTTACATATATCCACGTGATGCACATGCATCTATCAAGATGGGTGAGTTATTAATATCATTAGACCCCAGTGCAACCTTAGATTCTCTTAAGACATCAAAGTATCTTCGAAAGAAGAGTAGAGAAGAAGTACCCATTGAATTGTTAAACATCATTGGGGTTCCTCATGTTGAGTGTGATGAACTAGAGTTGGCTCAACAAAATTTTATGGAGGAATTAGTAAATGGAATTTGGGTTGAATTCATAAATAAATGCCCTAGTGCTAATTCTATAATTTCTTCTATGTGCTTTATGTATATGGAATTATTCCAATGACTAGAAGAAGGTGGTGTTTCACTTGAGTTACAAGTTTAATTCCCATATGCTCCACAATTTAGAGGAAACTAATGAAAAAATAGTCCCCTAAACCTTAAACTGCTTGTATGGTTCTGGTACTCAATTGCCTATGTAACTACTGCAAGTTGCCAATTAAAAAGCTATAGATTTTGTGTTTAATGTAATGAGGGTTTCAAATTACCTCTAAATTTTCTATAGAGGGTGTCCCAAAATTTTACTTCACTACAGAGGGCCTCATCGACTTCAAATTCGTTGCTACAAACTCTAAATTCCTTGTTTTTCTTTTGAGAAGTCTCTAGGTCCTCTCCAAACAAGATTTATCACCCATGCAAGTAGCTACTATAATCCAAAATGCCTCAGTGCTATGCTAACTAACTAATGAATCAAGGAATTCAATGAAATGAATCACACACAATAACTCTAGCCAATAAGTCCTTGAAATATTTTTTAAATTTTTTTCTAATTTGTATTTGTGTGACTAACTATTTGTTGAACAAGACAACTGAGAAGGGGGGTGAATTAGTTGTCACAGATTTAAACTTTAATTCATTCACCAGAACTAATCCTTAGCACTACTTATTAGATTAAACATTAAATACTACTGCAAAAAATGAAAACCATCACATAAACATAGTAACACTAGATTTACGTGGAAAATTCAATTAGGGAAAAACCACATTGAGGATTAACTCACACTATAGGGAATATCAAAACTAATTACAAGAGGTTCAGTTCCTAATAAACAAGGCTCACTGCAAAAATAGGGACTCACTATCCAATAGGGATAACAACCTGGAGGGATCACTTCCACAAAGATACAAAGAAGATAAAGAAGACTAGTTATAGAGAGAAAACAATCTCAATGCAATAGGGAAATCCACCACAATTTGTACAATCCACTTGTAGACATTCATGAAAGATAGAGTGCACCTTCAACTCACTGCTTCCAGAAAATTAACATTTAGTCTTTGCATTTTTATGCCATACTCGCATCATACACACATACTAATTCACACTTATTTCTATTCTCTTTTCACTCTTGGCTCTATTTCATATGTTCTTTTCTCTAGTTCTTCTTCTTTTGTATTTATACCATCTTCAACTTTGAAACATATCCAAAGTCAGCCATCTAAATTCAAATTCAAATTAGGTCTATGCCAAAACATCTTAGGCTGGACTTAGAATGAGGGTAACCCAAACAAAAGCTTCATAAGGACCCAAATAGATCCAACACACTTCACTAACTTTTAAAGTATTATTCCACACAAGGTTGACCAAACCAATGTAAAACACATAGAAAAATTAAGCACAAACTTCCTAGATACCAAAATTATCTTCATTATAATCAAAACAACTCAACTCTTGAAGTAAAAGTCATAATACTTCATCAAAGAGAAATTTGAAGCAACAATATTTTTTTCCTGGACCTCAACCAGAAACATAGAAAACCATAGTTCACAACTAGTGAACACAACTCACATTGTACAATGAATCAATATCCAAAAATTTGGATATAGTAGCTTCCAACAACCATGATCAACATATCTGAACCACACAAATATAGGAGTAAATACATAGAAAAACCCAGAGGTACCACTAAACATTTGCAACATCTCATCATTACAATTTTCTCAATATGCTTAAAATATATAGCCAATAACCTTCATCCATGACACTAATGACAACAACAATCAGTTGATAACCAATTGACCAGTCGACATCAATGACAACACCTTCAATATTTCCATTCTTTCAACAATCTCCCTTTTTTTCATTGATGACAACACATGATGTGAAAAACCATCAAAGATAACATACTAGCTTTGAATAAACTTCTCAAGATTTTTGTTTTTGTTTCTTCACATGCTTCCTCTCTCTCTTTTCTTTTCACATGCTTCCTAATTATCTCCCCCTTTGAAATCAATAGCAAAGGAAAAAGATATTTTACATTGATTTCCCCTTTGACATAGAAAAAGAATACTCACAATGACAACACCTAATACTACTTGCTCCCCTTGAGAGGTAGCCACCAAAACATCAATCTAAAAGAAATATATATATCCATAGATCCACTAGATAGATGCATATCCATATGCATCTAGTTCAAGAAAGGAGGGGAAATGACCCCTAACTTCTCCCAGAGATACTCAAGAGTATCTTTAGGAAGAGCCTTTGTAAATATATCATCCACCTGATCCTTCATTAGAACATACTCAAGCTTCACTCCATTCTCCATGATCTTATCTCTCAAGAAATGATAATTGATAGATATATGCTTCATCCTCGAGTGCATCACAAGATTCTTCAAAATGTTAATTGCACTTGTATTATCACATAAGATAGAAATGGGATCATTAGACACGACTGCGATATATTTCAAAGTCTATTTCATCCATAGAACTTGTGTACAAAAAGATACATTAGTAATATACTTAGTTTCAATAGTAGACAAGGAGACCAAATCTTTCTTTTTACTTAACCATTCCACTAGTATACAGCCAAGAAAGAATGCACCACCACTTGCACTATTTCTATCATCAACACATCCAACCCAATCTACATTTGTATACACACTTAGAGTAAATTAGTATCTCTAGGATATCACAATCCATAATTCAGAGTTCCATTCAAATATCTTAATATTCTTTTAATAGTAGAAATATGTGTTTCCTTAGGATCTTCTTCAAATCTAGCCACAATACAAATTGCATGCATTATATCTAGTCTAGTAGCAATCAAATACAATAGTCTACCAATCATAGATCTATACTTGCTCTAATCAGCCTTAGGTGAATCAAAAGATTTACCTAGCTTGCAACCACTCACCATAGGAGTACATACCAATTTGGGACAATCCATCCCAAATTTCTTCAACATCTCTCTCACATACTTAGACTGTGAAATAAAAATTCCTTTCTTTGTTTGATTGATCTGTAGCCCAAGAAAGAAATTCATCTCCCCAAACATAGACATTTCAAATTATTTCTACATCTCTTTTGCAAACATCTTACACATATTTTCATTTCGTCCAAAGATAATGTCATCAACATATACAACTACAATCGATATTTTTTCATTTTTAATCTTAAAATATAGATTACTATCTGTCGTACCTTTGTTGAATCCTTTCTAAATCAAATACATGTCTAGTCTCACATACCAAGCTCTAGGAGCTTGCTTCAATACATATAAAGCTTTCTTCAATCTGCACACAATATCCGGTTGATTTGACAACTGAAATCCTTTTGGTTGTTCCATATAGACCTCTTCTTTGAGCTCACCATTCAAAAATGTTGACTTGACATCCATCTGATAGACCTTAAAGTCTTTATGAGCAGAAAATTCTAAGAACATCCTTATAGCATCCATTCTTGCTACCAAAGCAAAGGTTTCCTAAAAATCTATGTCTTCCACTTGTGAGTAACCTTTACACACAAGCCTTGTTTTATCTCTAACTACTTCTCCATTCTCATTCAACTTATTTCTGAATACCCACTTTGATCCAATAATGTTTTTATTCGTCAGTCTTGGGACCAATTCCCAAGTTTGATTCTTCTCAATCTACATAAGTTATTCTTCATAGCTTCCATCCAATTTTCATCTTTACATGCTTCATTTACAATCATTGGTTCAATCTTAGACAGTAAACACAGGTTTACTTCAACAACAACTCTACTTCTAGTCAATACTCCTTTAGTCTTATCTCCAACAATATGATTTTATGTGAATGATTCTTCTACAAATATATAGGTGTCTTAGGTGACATCACCTGAGCATCTTCTTCTCTTCCATTTTATTCATTCTGCTTCTCTTACTCATCCTTTTCCTATTCTTCCACAATTTCTTCAATTCTTACACAATCAGGTTCATCAGATACATATCCATCAATTTCAATTGAATTCTTCACTGTCTCGTCAACCTTGACATTTGCACTTTCTACATTCTTTCTCAATATTTTATTGAAAATTTTATATGCCTTGCTTTTAGTAGAATATCCAAGAAAAATTCCTTCATCACTTCTTGCAACAAACTTACCTAAATTTTCTTGAGTCTCTTTTGATATAACATTTTCTTCCGAATACCTTAAAATACTTAACAGTAGGAATTCTTCCAAGCCATAGCTCATATGGAGTCTTTGTATTGTTTTCTCTTGCTTGAATTTGATTGAATACATAAAAAATAATATGAATAGCTTCTTTCTGGTAAAATTCCAATAAAATTCTAGTAAACTAGCCTCAATAATCATCGATCTGGTAGCCTCTTGAGTTGTTCTATTTTCCCTTTCAACAACTCCATTCTGCTGAGGAGTTCTTGAAGTAGATAACTATCTCTTTATTCAATGCACTTCACAAAATATATTAAACTCAATGGAGGTAAATTCTCCACCTCTGTTAGATATTAATCATTTTATCCTCAAATTCACTTCATTTTCAACCATAGCTTTGAATGTCTTGAATCTATCTAATGAATATGATTTCTCTCTAATAAATGTAACCCATGTATATCTAGAATAATAATCAATCAAGAGCATAAAGCACCTTTCACCTTGTAGACTTCTCACTCTTGTAGGACCACAGAGATCTGTATGAATTAAATCCGGTAGTCCAGTAGTAAATTGTTCCTTTGATCTATAGTGACTTCTTGCTTGCTTTCCAAATTGACAATTCATGTAGATAGCATTAACAAGATTTGTAATTCTTGGTAAATCTCTCACAGCTTGAATTTCACTAATCCTCACCAAGTTATCAAAATTCATGTGACACATTCTCCTATGCCATAACCAAATGTCATTAATCTGAGTCATAAATCATCATCCATCATCACCCTTTAGTTGATAGATATTTCCTTAATATTTCTTTCTTGCTGCAATCAATGTTTCAGATCCTTTCTGGATCTCACATATTTCATCCTTAAACACAAGATCATATCCTTTACTACACATCTAACCAACACTCAAAATATTATGCCTTAATCCCTTAACATTGTAGAAATCATTAGTATTATGCTTGCCATCAAAACTTACTAAACCTATCCCACAAATTTTAGCACCAGTATCATCTCCAAACATAACCAAGCCTCAGTCATATTTTTCAAGTTTAACAAACTTTTATCACCAATAATGTGATGTGAACAACCACTATCAACAACCCAATATTTCTTTTCTTGTTTAGCATGTAGGGTAGAGATAACAATACATTCATTTTTCGCCTTTTTATCCCTTTTCAGAGGGTTTTCCTTCATCTATTTTTTAGAATTAGCAGAAGTAGGTTCATCCTTTATAGACAAGAACAAGCATTCATTGTCATCAGGATCTTCATACTCAGAATCTTCATCAGATATACTAGCATTCCCATTCACATAATATGCTCTATTAATCTTCTTTCCTTTCTTTTCTTTCTCATATCTTTGTTTATTCCTTTTATCTCTTTCCAGATACTTTGTAGCATAATGACCTATTTCTCCACAACTAAGGCATTTAAAGGGTAACTTACCTTCATACTTACTAGATCCTTTCCCCATCCTTCTCACAAAGTTAGCTTCTATTTCGTCAAAATTTTCTTCGTCTAGATCTTCATATTCTGTAGCTTTAAAAACAATTTCTTATTTGCATCCATTCCTCTGACTTGGCTTCCTCATCTCATAAGAATTCAAAAATCCCAACAACAGATCTTTAGTGCAAGTCTTATAATCTATACTTTGTTCAATAGCACACACCTTCTCATTGTAAGCATAAGGGATATTTCTAAGAATCTTCTTCACAATTTTGGTTTCATCTATAGTAGCACCAAGACATCGCATTTTGGCCACTATCTCATCCAATCTATGTACATAAACTTTAGCATTCTCATCTTCAAACATTTGTAGAAGCTCAAACTATGTCTCCAATTTCTGTAATTTAGCCTCTTTAACTCTTCCATCACCTTCATGCAACCTTTGCAAAGCATCCTAGACTTCCTTAACAGTCTTCAAATTTTGAACCTTAATCAACTTGGGGTGTACCAAACTATTCTTCAAAATGTACTTTGCCATATTGTTCTCTTCATGTGCTTTGATCTCATCAACCATACTCAAACCATTTATAGGAGGAGTGTAAGGATTCTTGTAAGCTTTATCCACATCATATCCACAATACTCTAGATATTCTTCCATTAATACTTTCCAAATAGCATAATTATTTCCATCGAACCTTAGATAATCATAACGATCTTGCCATCCATCTCAAACCTTCCTCAAGCGGTTAAGCTCTTCACCAAGGAACTAAGCTCTAATACCAATTTTTGAACAGGACAAATGAGAGGGGGAGTGAATCAGTTGTCATAGATTTAAACTTTAATTCATTCACCGAAACTAATACTTAGCACTACTTATCAGATTAAACATTAAATACTAGTGCAAAAACTGAAAAACCATCACATAAACACAGTAACACCAGATTTACGTGGAAAACCCAATAAGGTTAAAACCATGATGAGGATTAACTCACACTATATAGAGAATATCAAAACTGATTAGAAGAGGCTCACTGCCAAAATAGGGACTCCCTATCCAATAGGACTAATAACTTGGAGGGCTCACTTCCATAGAGATACAAAGAAGATAAAAAGGACTAGTTATAGAGAGAAGACAATATTAATGCAATAGAGAAATCAACCACAATTCACACAATCCACTTACAGAAATGCATGAAAGATAGAGTGCACCTTCATCTCAGTACTTGAGGAAACTCAACATTAAGGTTTCACATTGATCTACCATACTCACATCATAAACACATACTATTTCACACTTATTTCTATTCTCTTTGTGCTCTTGACTCTATTTCCTTTGTTCTCTTCTTTGCTTCTTCGCCCCTAACTCATTATGTATTTATACCATCTTCAACTTTGAAACATATCCAAAGTCAGCCATCTAAATTCAAATTCAAATTAGGTCAGCATTGAAACATCCTAGGGTGGAATTAGAATGAGGGCAACCCAAACACATGCCTCATAAGGACCCAAATAGATCCAACACACTTCACTAACTCCAAAATTAGTATTCCACACAAGGTTGGCCAAACTAGTGTAAAACACATAGAAAAATTAAGCACAAACTTTCCAGATACCAAAATTATCTTCAATACAATCAAAACAACTCAACTCTAGAACTGAAAGTCATAAGACTTCATCAAAGAGAAATATAGACCAATAATATTTTTCCTGAACCTTGACTAGAAACATAGAAAACCATAGTTCACAACTGGTGAACACAACTCACATTGTACAGTGAATCAACAGCCACAAATTTGGATATAGCAGCTTCTAACAGCCATGATCAACATATCTGAACCACACAAATATAGGAGCAAATCCAGAGAAAAACTCAGAGGTACCACTAAAAACTTACAACATCTCATCATTACAATTTTCTCAATATCCTTGACATATATAACCAATAACTTTCATCCATGACACTAATGACAATAGCAATTAGTTGATAACCAATTGACTAGTTGACATCAATGACAACACCTTCAATCTTTCTGTTCTTGCAACACTATTTAGTCATTTTTATTTGTATGATGAAATAATATTTTAGTCGATGACCAAATTAGTCATTTATTTACTCATTTATAGCTGAGTTCCAAAAAATTAGTAGAATTTAGTCATTTTTAGTTGTTGTGACTAAATTTTTTAGTCATGTAGTCATTTATTTTCTAAATTCTACTAGTGTTAGTTGTTTAGTTTCTCCCTAAGTTGATCTTAAGGAGGGGGTAGTGGAGTAATCAGGATAATCACTTGATAATTAATTAATCATTAATTAATTATTAAGTCCCTTATTAATTTAGTTCACTTAAGCTAAACTTAGAAGTTGATTTTTCATTCTTAGTTTGGACTAAAGTTAGGACAAGTTGTCTCATTCCATGAGATTAGAATGCTTTTCACTATCTTTTCAAATCCTCATCTAGGGTTTTCTTGTGGAATTCTTTTATAAAGATTGCACATTCATTTGTAATATTCATCCAGGTTATTTGCATCAATATAAATTTTCAGGTCATTGAGCACAATCTTGCTTTTGATATTTTCTATTGTGATAGGTAATTGCTTGTAGGTGTTTCATAGGAGTTGTGGGTTGAATCATAAATTCTAACATGGATCAATTCTAATAGTATTTTCCACCAACCATCTTGTTGAGCTTGTTTGATTAGTACTAAGGCACTCTTTGGAGGGGTTGTGTGTTGACATATGGGTTCAAATGTTGAATCAATTTTCCTTTCATTAGTGGCTCCAACTGAGTTGGTTGATTCTGTATTGAGATGAAGATGAAGCCATTTTGTTTCAACCACTGGGTTTGAGATTGGAGGAATGGTTTCCTTGGATTTTTTCAATTTCTCTAGTGCCGGTCTTTGGGCCCTAGAGAGAATTGTTTGGTTTCCATGGTGGACATACTCTGGTCTATTATGTTGTTGGCCAATCCCTTTTGAATACACCTCTTATGTAAATAGATAGCCTTGTCCTACTAGGAATTTTTTACTTGGAATTTGGTCATGTTGTCTATTGGGTTAGATATAAAACTTATGTATAATTTTATTTTAATATTTAATACAATTTTTTCTATGGTGCATTATTTAGAAAAAGAATGACAAAGAAAGATAAAATTCTCAATGGTAGCCACCAAACATAAATTCAAATTTAAAACAAAAATATCAATAACCAATCCTTGAGGAAAAATGAAAATTTCATAATGTATTTAACCAATAACTTAAATAATTTCAAATCCATTGGCTTCACAAATAATATAACATCATACTAACAATAACAAATATGAGTCAAAAATCCCATAGCTTTTCACAACATGATCACTTCGTGACTTCAATCAAGTCACCTAAGCGAGAGGAGGGGATAAGGTGGTCTCAAACCACATAGAGCTCATGAATGAATTACAATATAATAGTAACATGTCTCACACAATTGGAGATAATCATATAATAATCACCATGCCACATGTCCCACACAACACGAGACAATCATATATTAACTGAATCATCAATGATAGATTTTCTATAGAAACAAGGGTACACTTAGGTCCATCCTCAATCATTTTTGCTTACAATAATAAATGGTAGCAAGAGAGACAAGGAAATATTAAACAGGTAATGGTATCACACATGAATCACTAACTGATCCAAAAGAGGCGGTGATGGGGGAAAACACTTCAAAATGATCATGAGGGCCATAAAGCAGCTCTTTGAACCCCTAGATAGATAAGGGTACCATGGTAGCGAGTATGTGTAGGATCATCATAGAAAAAACAAGCCCTTAAGTGGCAAAAAAATCAAAAAAATCAGAGTTAGGAAACTTGACATAAAATTTTGAATAAGTTATCTATATTATTTTGAAAATATGTAATACTAGAATCTGTATAAAATTGAATGTAGTTTCTAAACTACTAGGTTTGTTTAAAAAAAATAATCTATTTGGTGAAAATTTGAAATTTCAATGCATAGTACTTAAATTTAAGGGAGAAAATAAGAAGTAGGTGTTTTCCTAACCACCCTAACCATAATAAAATGATAATATTTTTTTATAATATTTTAGATATAATTAGAGGACTCATGTTCCGATGTGATGCATATTTTTTTGTAATTTTTTTCCAAGTAAATAATTAATTATGAATTTTTTATGACAACTTTTAAAAAATATAAAAACTTGTATGACTGACCACCTTAACTTGGTCAAAACTTCATGAAATTCGATTTTTCTTTTTTTAATCCTATAGTATGTGAAGCATAAAATGTGATGGATGTTTTGGATTAAAAAAATGTGATACCCTAAGTTGTAAGCTATAGATGTTTTTTTAATCAGTCTATCAATCAAGACTTTAGTCATAATTTGAATAGAAAATAAATAATAAATACTTATTAAATTCAAATTAAAGCATAATTTATATTGGTGGAAATCTAAGAATATCCTTTAAAAACCCTTTTCATTTCATCAATTTTGGGTAAAAAAAATGTCGTCAGCCACATACCCATCATATTGCCACTTTTTGGCCCATCATGATCCTGCACATACCCTAGCTCATCTTACCCCATGAAGTGAGGGTCACACCATCATTCACATCACGCCCAAATAGGCTAGGTCATAATGAAGGTCTTCTCATGCCCACTCCACCCCTAATTATGTTATCAAACTCTTCTCCCTTAGGAGTGATCAGAATAGGGGACACAACATATATGCAAACATGATCACAATAAGCATCCATCTCTATGAATAATTCCAACTTTTTATAGTTTTCACAATGGGTACACATAGGTAATTACTTCTAGATCTCCACCACACCCTTAACCCAACACACAATACATAACACCACACATAAACATATATTCAACAGTTGATAAGATCACCATAGTATACAACACCTAGGGTTCATAGTAATACATGATTATCACACTAGAGTACACACTAGAAAAAATATGTACACTATCCATGTTGAAACCCCTTTTCTCAAGTTGAAGGTCCAACATAACAACTAGTTGTACAAATGTTCAAATTCATTAATTTATTCACAAGACACAACTAAGCCTCTCAAACAAGATAAGGATCATCATAGGTTTAGTTAATTCGCCCAAAAACAAGTCATTCATTTAATAAGACGAATACTCCTTAAGATCTTAAATTAAATGCATAAAAATACATTATCTCCATTATTCATTCAATAATTTCCACTTCCTTCCTAACCTTCTTGTGGTGAATAGCATAACACACACAATACTAAATAATTAGGTCCATAGTGTTTCCTAGAGTTCCCAGTGTGGAAACCTAGGCTCTAATACCAAATTTCATACCCAATTTTAGACACTTAATGAATACAACACAACCTAACTAATCTACATCAACTTTACTAATTTGCAAACATTTTTTTTAAAACAATAACATAATACACTAACTTAAGGCACAATCGATGTTATCATTTAGTTAACAATCAAGATAACAATAATCAATTTTTAAAACAATAAATGGCTCTCTTTTAATTAACAATATGATGTACCTCCTACTTGCTCAAGTTCCTCTTGCATTCCATGGTATTAGAATTTCCTTTCTCCCAATACCTGTACCTACAAGGTGTCAACATGACTAGATTCACATGTAGGATCAATGGATGACTAGTTACATGATCATCAAGATAATCCATATCATTAATTTAACTAGATAATCAGATGCTAGCTTACACCAGTATTTGTAAGGAAGGAAGGAGTATGCATAACATTGGGAGAGAATGATAAGTCCAAAACAAACCTTAGAATGATGGGACCTAAGGGCCATCCTATGCCTCATGGGCTCATCTTTGATGGCCTTTCCTACATACGTGCATAGGCTTCATAGTTTGACTTTTCCAATCTCATACTTGGTTACTCATAATAAGGGCTTCTCCCCTCAGGTTTGGTATATAAATTTACGTAGACAATCAAAATTTAATAACATTGATATATGCTAAAATTAATTGTCTATTCAAATGCATTATATGTCCCCTATTCTATAAGTTATAAAATTGTGTGAGTGGGTACACAACCCTTTCTAGGGACTATCTGTCGGCTACCACCCACTTAGGTGAAACATGGAACAAAACCTAGTTAAGAATTTACCATGCAACTCATTCCAAGGATATTTTATTGAATGATAATTTTATGAGGGAAAATAAAATTCCATGTTTACCTATAACCTAGGCTTATATCTCCTGATTTGATATGGATTGATTTTCTCTATATTCCAGGGTATTGAATAACCAAGTCCTTTATAGGAAACTAGGTTCCCATGAACATACAAATTGCTATTTATTCACTAGGATAGTGATAAAGCTTATTTAAATCATAAAATCATACATGGTGAGGGAAAATACTTTTAAAATAATAGTTTCTTTGCATAATTAACCCATATTTGATAACAATTTAACTTTGTAAATTAAATCATAAGAGAAACTCCCCTATAAAGTTCTTAAAATATAAGTAAGATATTGAATCAAATATTTTTTACCATTCTCTAATTACCCAAGGCCTGTATTAAACATGATGAGAGGATATGATGAATGCACGATAAAAAATAGTAAAATTCTAATTACCAACTATAATATAAACTAAAAGTAATAATGTTCTACAATCATATTTTAAAATCACTAGGAATGTTTATCCAATATTTTCATTAATTACTTAATATTCCCTAAAATATTGATGTTGATCCTCTATATTCAATGTCTACAACTCATCCACATGATATTAAAACCAATAGAATTAGAGAGATAATTATTTGGCCAAAAATTTCTTTACAAGGAAATAAGATAATGCCATATTACTACGTGGCTTTATGGACATGAGTATCCTAAGCCTATTTTGCTATGTTATCTTTTTTCATCCAATCATTACATCTAATGAAGTTAGTCTTATAAAATTCTTAGAGTGTGTTTGCACAATGCCATTGGATATCATTAGTCTATCCATCATTGTGGAAATATATCTTCCAACTTTATCAAAGGTTACTATTTAATTAATAACCCAACAATAATAAAATTATTATAATTTATTGATTACTTGAACAATAGAATTAAGAGCATATTGATATTTAGTCACTAATAACTTTTGTACAATAATATTATGAAGAACCAACAAATAATCTTAAGAATAGCAATACTATCAATGTACCATTGAATCAATAATAATGATCATATTTAAAAAAAATATAAACATTAAAAATGATAGTGATTTCACCCAAGCTAAAATTGTATTCACATGTTTCACTTCTATGAGTATTACTAGTTCCCTTCAATAGTTAAATAATTAATCTATTTTAATATTAGCCTTAACTATTTCCAATAAACTTATGATATTAATATGGTATTATTCCTTTATTAATTATAATTATCCTTAATATTTCTATTTATCCATATAATATTATTCTTCAATATTAATATTAATTTTACTACAAATATGAATATCACCCTTAAAATTATCATTACTATTCCATCTTCTACTCTTAGTAGTACTGAAAATAGTAGTAATGTTCTTGATATTAAAGTTAAAATTGTATTTACTATCATATTCTTTAATATTAATATTAAGATTGCTCCTTTAAATCACTACTAATATTATACTCACTTTTATTAATGATAATAATATTATCCATTAACTCAACTACTCTGACACAATCCTCAATATTAATTTTATTATTGAACATCTACTGATCCTACGTGAGCTACTCTTTTATAGGTTTCTCTAAGTAAATGTTCATTTGAATCCCAAAACCCAAAAGCTTTATTAGCATCAAATGTTTAGGGTTTGAAAACCATACTTATTTTGTGCAGAATGTTGAGAAAACCCAAAAATTGAAAAAGTAAGAGATTGTTCACACTCTACCTAATAACTCTATTTTCCTAGATGAAACTCAAATTTTCGTTTCCGAAGACATGCCTAGACTCTCCTTGAAACTTAACCTAACTATGACAATGAGACTCAAGAAAGTACATATATGTATGTAACAGACTTTAGAGGCACTAAATTTCAAATTAAATGAGTTTATAATTTCCACAACACTATGCAAGCAAATAAACAAGAATTAAAACATATAAACCCTATTTTCATTATTCTCATACAAATTAATTTAAATCTTGATAATAGAATGGAATAAATAATAAGTGGCAAAATATGAAAATTTCATTTGAGTAATAAAATGTTTATAGCCTAAGAGGGACTTAAATAATATCCCTACTTGCAACTTGGGTATTTGTCCAAACCATTTTTGTCATATTTTCTTCTCAAGAACAAGAAGGAAAGTGAAAGGTAGAATTTTGTATGGATTCTATGCTTAGGAGATAGAACAACAATATTCTTCACTCCCATTCAAGGAAAACCCTAGAGATCTCAATCCAATGAATAAAGGAGAAAGAGATTTGACAATAGGGTTGTCCTTGGGTCAGATTGCAAACTAATGAGGGGTTCACCACCAAGCTAGGGCTTGGAAAGATAAATGAAATGCAAGATATGATGACAAAACCTAATGCAATGCAATCTTTCACTAAATGACCTAGAAAAGAATGTAAATTAGAACAAATAATTGCAAGATGAAATGTGTGCACCTAGAAATTTGAAGATGGCTAAATGAAGCTCTGAAATGCTGAAAATAATTATTTTAATGCTAATAGGGACTCATACACTAGGCTGGGTGATTTAGTCCCAGATCAGGGTTTTTGGGAAGAAACTGAAATATGGAAAAAGGGTATCTAGAGTTGCAAAAATTTGGAAAATGACCTATACGAGGACTCATATGCTAGGAGTGACATATCAGTCCAGTTAGGGTTTTATATAACTTCAAAGTCTGATTCTACTCCTCAATGTCTACTCTATCCTTTCCAATTATTTTTCGAATTTGTAATCTACAAAATTCTTCAAATGATCTTAAATGCAAGGTGAAAAGTTTGACAACTTTGAACACTTTGTCAACTTTCTCCAAGCTTTCTCTTCAATGTGTCTTCAACCTAGACCTGTAAATTACACACTAAAGAGAGGGAAAAATGTTGTTTTGTTAGCGGAAATGGGTTTGCCTTAGTCAAATCCCATTTGGGTAATCAAACCTTGTAATGAAATGAAATAGGAATGGGGAATGATGAATGAACAACATGCAATGTTACAAATCACCAAACACTAGCAATAAAGTGTTGCAAACATGAATGAAGTGGCTCTAATGGATGTAGATCTTGACTCTTGCTTGAATGTGATAGATCTTGACTTGAATGCTAACTTGAATCATGAAACCCTACATCACAATTGTTAGCTCCAAAACAAACATGATGCATGATGACTTTGACATGATACTTGATGCTTGAATAATGCTCTAAAACACTTGATAATCTTCCCTTGAAGACTCTTGAATGCTCTTGTAAACTCAAACTTGCTATAAGGATGCTCATTCAACTTGCTAGGCCACTTGATTGCTTGTTAGGTGAAAATGAGCAAAAGAAACTTGTATTTATACTTAATTATGCGAAATTTCTCAAAATTATAAGCTAACATTAGATCTAGGAGAATAAAATCCTGCCAAGAATTTGAATTAATTTTGATTTTGGGCCAGAAGTGGCATATGAGTCCCATTAGGCATTAATTATGGGACCATTTTAAAAAAATGCTTAGAAAGGTATGAAATCCATATCGGGACCCAAAACCCAAGGTGGGACTCATACGCCCAAGGTGGTGTATGAGTCCCAAATCACTAAATCTAGGCCGGACACAACCTAAAACCACCTGAATTATGATTGGATGTTGATTTGTGTCAGGATTATCCTAAAAAAGATGCATTAAATGAGACTTGTGGATGCAAAATAAGGCCAATTAAAGCATAAAGAAGCCCAATTATTAAGGACAACCTTAGGAAAGTGTGAAAGTGTATTACAACACTTTATAACACCTAAAATAAGGTAGGATTAGGTTTATTTAGTTTACAAGGGCCCAAGACCTAATGTGAGTGTGTTAAACACATTACAACACTAAATCAAAGAAACATTAAGCTTAATTTTATAATGAGGACCCAAACAAGTGTGAAAATGTCACCGATGACATTTTTCGACACTACAACAAGAACCTATAGAATTGATGGAAAGTCATCACCACTTGGAGGCCTCCCAAAGCTACCATGGTGATGAGAAGTTTCTTGCTCCTCTCTTGGCATAGCTTGTTATAGGCATTAATGTCCATATGTGAAGGAAATTAAAAATATTGTTAGATCTCTATAGTAAACCAACAACACAATACCCCTCAACCAATTGCAATATGACAACAAAATTCTATATTTTTGACAAATCCTCTAACGTAATAGATAGAGAGTTCCTTTCACAATCCAATATGCATATGGACTCTACCAGGACATCTCCCACAAATATACAACAGAAAACCAAGTAGACTTCCAAATGCATTAGATGGCCCAAGTCTCCTCCCAGGATAGTTGGTCATGTCATAAAAATCATTGTCTATATAATAGAGGAAATAAGGAAAGTGAAGCCTTCCACTTTTGACCTTCTATAATATTTCCCGATGGATTCCTCAAACTCTTTGATTCCTCACTTCTTATTAAAAGTGGCATAATTCCTTCGCATAACAATCAAGATTATTGTGTTTTCTATCTTATAAACCTTAAACTCAATCATAAGCTTTTGAGTAGGTCCAACTCAGGAAGAAACTCAACTTTTTAGAAACATTAATGGAATGAGCAAGCTCATGAACCGTAATGATAGAATCAAGGATCTAATGACCCTTGACAAAACCACTTTGGTGCTTAGAAATAAAAAATGGAAAGCATTTTTGCAATCTAGTAGCAAGCACTTTCAAAAGAATTTTATAAAAAGAATTGCAGAGGCTTATCAGGCGAAACTCCCCCAAAGTCTTTGCATCAACAAATTTAGGAATCAAAACAATGAAAGTCGCATTAAGCTCTTTGAGGAGGCTTCTAGAGCCAAAAAACTCCTTAGTAGCATTAATCACATCCTTAGAGACAATCTCCCAACATGATTGGAAGAACATAAAAGGAAAGCCATCAGGACCAGGGGATTTGTTACCTTCAAAAGAGAAGACCACATCTTTGACTTCTAAGGCCAAAGGAATGGCTGTTAACTTGTTATTCAAATTATTCATCACAATTCTAGGAATAACTTCTAGAGAAGCATCCACACTCCTTTGATCCCAGACCAGGTCATCCTTCAGGAGCTGATCAAAGAACCTAGCAGTCGCTCTTCTAGTATACTCCTCATCTTCTAACAACAACCCATCAACTCTAATTGAGGAAATTCTATTTGATGACTTATGCCTAAGAGCAGTGAGATGAAAGAACTAAGAA
>VDFB02353493.1:266892301-266911767 GCA_007258455.2 Sequoia sempervirens
TTCATCCATTTATTACATCATATAACACATTCATTCAACAGATCATTTATCATACATCATTATTCATCCATTTTATACATCATATATTTGCATTTATATCGGAATAAAAGTAAACACATCCCATTTAAATTACATATCATATATCATTGAGCCATGTATATAGCTACATAAACATATATAATTACACATCATCATACATATATATCATACATTCATACATCATAAATCCATAAATGATCATTAATTGAACATCATACATCATCATGCATATCATCATAATATAAACTACATTCATAAGATCATAATAAAAGGATCATCTCATAACATATAGAACATAGAAAGTAAATGCATCCATCATAAAATCATATAGATCATAAATCGATAAAATCCACTGCATATCATATGATCTCAAAAATCATAATGTCAAGTATACAATGATATATGGACTAAAGAGAGATATATCATCAAAAAATGGTTGTAATCAGAAGGAACATCATCAACTCAAAATAAGCACGAAGATCACATCTATGTCACAACTATGTAGTGCTAGCTCCTGATGGTGCAAGAATCTCTAGGCTAGTACCTCCTCCACCACCAGAAATACCAGGATCTCTTGGGTCTCTGGGAAGCGGTTGGGTCACACCTGCACTAATAGTCTTGGTATGAGACCTGCCTAATCGAGACTGAGCATAGCTAACTCGCTACTCAAAGGGAACTGCATCATGATATTTCCCTCTATAATACTCAACCTCTCAACCTACATAGACAACCTCTACCATATAATCATCCATAGTGGTACCAACTGCTAATCTCTAAACTCTCTTGGCTATACCTTGAGCCTTCTCTGTAGTCCATCTAGCAGTGTCCCTCTCAGCTGTCAATGTTGTGATATGTTCCTGAGCTGTCGACAACTGATCTTGAACTAATGCTAGAGCCTGTGCATGGGCCTGAACCTAAGCCTGCATCTGTGTCTGGGTATGTGCCAACAAACCCTATGCCTGAGTCACCTACCCCTGTAATGTTTGAACCTATACCTATAGGCTCACTATCTATGTCTACTGCTATTGCTGCACATCCTCCTCCGACAGATCAAAAACTGCTCGCCTCTTGTGAGGCATAGAATAATCCTCCAAGGATGGACCTAACCCACCTTCACCTAATCCACCTGGACTATCTCCATCACTATTTTGAATGCTACTCTCCACATCTCCATCATCACTACTATCACTCTTGTCTTCGCTGACCTCCTCATCACCCCTACTCTCCACATCCTCCTCACCACTGACCTCCAACTCCTCCACCTCCACATCCTCCTCACCATGGACATCCTCCTCACCACCAATATCCTCCTCACCACCACTCTCATCTCTCCTATGTCGGTGTTGGTGTGCAAACATAACCTCCTCCCTAGCAGGTAATGGTGTTGGATCATCAGGAATAGTGATACGTGGAAATGGATGCAAAACAAGGTACTCGGCATAATCTGCTATCACGAGTGCCTCCACAATATCAGGTCAAATCTCCCAAATATATGGTTGTAAAGCCTAAAAATATTACATTGCCACATCATATGACAACCCAGGCCCCCAATCTATCGAATCCAATTATTGCTGAGCATAGTGTGTGACACCCTATGGAATACCCTAAAAAATGTCGTACTAATAAGCACACTTCTTAGCAAAAATATCTCTAGAACCCATCGTGTACATCCAATCAAAGTAAAATACTAACAAAAGAATGGTAGTTTCACGTCATCATCATCCCACTGCTCGCAATCCAAGTAGGGGCACCATGTAATTGTCTCCATATCATTTAATACTCTGTGCCAATGGTCTAACTTACCCAACTTAGGCTGAGTAGGTCAACCTGCATAAATATGTACATATGGCCTCCTGGTAGGACATAACCTCACTGACACTGGCCACGTGACAGCAATCTACTCCCATGCCCACACCTAAAGTAAAGTAACCCAGGCCGATAAAATCCAACCTCCAAGGTACACCGTTGAATGAAAATCATGATAAAGGTGGGCAAGCATGCACATGTCCCAAGCATAGCTAGTCCCATGGATGACCATACTCTCTAGCACTCGACCCCAACCAGTGAAAAATCCCTTTGACCTGCAATCAGGACAAAGGAATCCTTCAATGAATCCAGCAAGAACTGATGGCAATGTGGGATAAGAGTCCACAATCTCTCACCATAGAATCCACTCTCCAACAATATGATCGTCCTGAAACACTAGCTGAAGAGCATCAGTACCACCCTACTTTGATGAATCATAAACAACAATATCTCCCACAACTGGTATCCGCATAATCCTCTAGACATCCTCTATAGTGACTGTGATCTCACTGGTGGCAAGGTGGAAGGTGTTATGCTCTTTGTGCCACCTCTCTGCTAATGTTGTCAAGAGACCCCGATTAATCCTAATCTAGGGCATATCAAGTAACAAATACAATCCATAATGAACAATGATAGTTGTCTCAAGCTGGGCCAAACAACGTATTAGATCGAACGTCTAGGGTAACCACTCTTTAATCTAGAGGTTTTTCAAAGCCTCCTATCATCATGAAATGATCAAAGTCAAAACTTTTTGTCAAATCAACAAACATCAATTATCTTATCAAACCTAATCAGCTCTTGGTGAGACATTTTTTTTTTTGATCCAATCTCATGAGTGAACATCATTGAACCTCACCTATCATGAGGTCAGTCATCAAGAATCATTGAACCTCTCTTATCATGAGGTGGGAACATCAAATCAACCTCACTATCATGAGGTTCATCTATCAAACTATAATTATTCCTCACCTATCATGAGGATAATTATCAACAATCAAACATCAGACCTCACTTGTCATGAGGTCGAACATCATCTACTTGATCAGGATCATCAATCATATCAAACCAACGGCTGACATGATTGAGAATCAACAAAATCAAGGACAAAATTTGAAAATAATTAGCAATCTAACTTAGAAGCGCTAAATTTTTTTTTCTAAGCGCCAAACTATCAAAAGCACTAAAACAGGTGTTAAAAGTGCTCAAAAATAAAAAGCGCTACTTCATCAAACCAAAATGCCATAATAGATCGTCAATGTGCCAAAACATCAAAAGTGTTATTTCATCAAGGAAATGCACTAAAAAATCAGGTATAAGTGCTAAAAACTGAAAGCGCTAAAACAATATGTCTATGTGCTAAACTTTTGGTCCAACGCGCTAAAACTACTGAAGCGCTAAACTATTTTACCTAAGTGCTAAATTTTTTTGCCAAAGCACTAGAATAGCAAATAGAAGTGCTACTGTAGCATATAGAAGCACTAAAATAAATGAAAATTTTAAAATCCGAATAAAGCGCTAAAAATGAGGAAATGCATGAAAAACAAGAGGTTATTGGGTACGTACCGGAGGTCTGTAAGCGACCAATCGCTGGTGACATCGCACACGCTCGAACCGATGAATGTGATAAGGATCACCATTTTGCTCCAAATTGCACAAATTTCTCTCTCACAAAGATTTCAAAACTCAATGCACAAATGAGTTTGAAAATGACCATTTTGATGTTTTAAAGGTTATTTTTGGTGGGATTTTTATGGGGTTAATTGATTTTGTTAAGGGGAGATGAATTCAAATTCATTCAGATGAAAACTTTCTACATTTTTAATTGGGAGATAAATTATTTCATCATCAAATCTTCATCAAATCATAATTAGAAAATTGAAAATTCTGAAAAATTCAAAAAAATCAAAAAAATCATTAATTTATCTCCTGAGGGGGCATATATCCATCATCAGCTAAAGTCAATGTCTGGGGCAAGTCTAGGGCATACTGAATTTTTTTCGTTGATAATAGCAGCAATAACAAATTTTTCTTTGAAGCAATGTGTAAACACATGCTTCAAAGAGGGAAAAATGTATTCACTTACAAAATGGTCTAGAGAATATAATTAATTAAATATGATTTATTTGATTAATTAACCTTTATTTCATCTACTATTAAATAAATAGAAATATTTATTTATATAGTTCATCTTAAATTCTTCAATATTTATTCTATTATTTTCATCTTCATTAAATAAGCAAATTTCACTTTGTTTTATTCAATTATCATAATTAAATTCATCTACTTAATAAATAAATAGAAATATTTATTTAAATAGTTTACTATTAAATTCTTCTATTTTATCACATCATTTCCCTCTTAATTACATAAACAATTTTAAATATTTTCTTTTTATTTAATTATTATCATTCTTTATTTCTTCTATATTTTATTCATTTATCCTATCTTAATTAAATAAGCAAACTTCAATAGTTTGGATTATTTAATTATCTAATCATATTTCTTCTAAATTAAATAAAAATATCCTAAAGTTTTTATTTAATTATCACATCCCTTTTTATTAAATAAGCAAATGTCAAATATTTGTTTTATTTAATTAAATATATATTTTTTTACTAAATTTGAATAAAATCATAAATTATTCAAATAAAGGCATAAAAGGAAATTTCCTTTATTCACTCACCTACCAAATTAGATATCAAATATATAATTTAATTCAATTGGAATTCATAGGCAAGCTTTGGAGACAAATTGCAGGCAACTCCTCAATCTCCTTCCTCTGATTCTTCCTGTCATTTTGCCTGATGTTTTTATGGGGAGAAACCATTCCCTTCATCAGCTCAAGCTTCTCAATCTCTCACCATTCAATTCTCTAGATTGAATCCAAGCCTTTGATGTGCTGCCCCATCATAATGTGTTGCCATAAATCTATATATACAACCTTCTAAAATATGAAATGCATCCATAATTTCTCATCTTTTGTGCAAACTTACTCTGCAAGAATAACAATCAAGCAATCATAGCATCATAGCAATAGCATCTTAGCATCACAACAATCATAGCATCTTTAGAATCAATATCATGGCTGCATCATAGTTTTACTGTAGCTTCCATCCATCAGGTTTCATGTCAACATAGATTACAATAACTTCAATATCATTTAGAAATCACCATATAGAAGTAGATCATTGCATTTAGCATCATTCCATTCTCTAGATTTTCATTTTAATAGTCACAGTGCTTACCAAATCTGAGAGCCCTCTATGATTTAATAAATCTTTGGAGATAGGAAACAATGAGACGCTTTCAAATTTTTTGTGCTTTAAATTAGTTAATTGTTGTTAAAGCTTGATATAATGTTTCATTAAGAAGTGTTTTGAGTTTTTTTTTACTTATTTACTTATTCCACACTTACAGTGGTAGTAAATATAAAACAATAGACTTCCCACCCAATACACCAAAAAAATAGTTGTTTACTAGAATATTAGCAGACCATCAACAACAAACCAAAGAAAAAACCAAAAAATAGCAGATCAAACCAAACAACCATTAGAGAAGTTCTTTGAGCATCTTTTCTACCATTAGATCCTTAGAAGCCCGCCTATCATGCATCCCCTTGATATCCTCAACATCACGACCAAGGACCATTTTACCTTTCTTTGTTCTACTCCAGGTATGCACACTTGGTCCAGCATCCAAATCCATGGTGTGAATTTCCATGAAAACACTCTCCCCCTTTCCTTAGTCACCTGTTCCTCAAACAATCCTCAACCAATCCATTCCTTCACTTTCTAGTTGAGGAATACCATACCTTCAACCGACGACTCCAACTTCTCCTTGCTAATGTTGATTATCGTGTCCAAGTCCTTTTGGATCTTCCTATTCTACTTTTCCAACAAACCCATCCTCATTCCATAATCACACTTCCGATTAGCAAGCTCATCCACCATGCAACCAACATTGGAATTTAAAGACATAGTCAACTCGAAGATAAAATCTTTCTCCTTAAGACTATACAGAGTGGAAATATTGCAACGAGAAATAGTATCATGTTTTTAGTGGAAGTCATACACCTCTTGCACAAGCCACATCATCAAACTGAACAAGATATCCACCCCTTCTTTCCCCAAACTAGACACCTGCAAGAAATCTATATCTCCCCAAAACACACCCCTACCTTGATGTGATCCAACTGGAGGATCCTCCTCATGAGACACCTCATGGAAAAGCTTGGCCTTACCCCTGTAGCATAATCTTCCACATTGACCAAAAAATTCCCCTTTCCAGTAGTAGGGGACCCACCATCACCCTAGGTATTCTCTGCCACCTCCTAAAATTTATCACCCACTTCCATAGGCCGGCCCTTGGCCTTCTTAGTGCTAGAAATTCCTTCCTCTGTACCCTCCACAAAGGTGTCCTTGAGTTTGCATTTGACATACAGGAGGAGAGATTTAACCTTGGAAGTTGAGGTTTTTATCTCTCTAGATGAGGTAGTGTAATTTATGTCAGTCTCATACCCATTAGACCAACCCTCCAACTCCTCTTCAATTTTCATCCCCTCACTCTCCATAATTTCTTCAATCTGATGTTTCCCACTCCCTTTCCTCTTCTTTTTAGAAAAAAGGGACCAGGGAGTTTGAAAAATACAATTACCTTTAATGAAATCTACAATGAGCAACATCAAAACCTCATGTAGAAAAGCATTTCTAGTCTTCTTCCAGAAATTGGAAATTCTTTCCTCCAAAGACATTAAAAGGTAAAATGGGAAAGATACAAGCTTACCATGCCGAAAGTGGTTCAACAACACAAAATGGTGACCATACATCACCGTATATCTATTTTCAAGGGTAAAATACATCATCAATGCCATCACCACATCTTTCTAGATGGGTTTAATCTTTGTCTTGTCACATCCTCCACAATCCAATCTCACCATTTTAGCCTGTTCTCTATCCTAGAGAATGTTTTTCCTAGCCGACTATGAGATATTCTTATCCTTGTAGAATTTCCTACCTTCCATCAACATATATGTCACTGCAACAATAAAATCTTCATTAATGGTAGTATCCCTATCAAACATACTAAGCACGCGTCCATGCCAAGCATCCACAAAATCCTTGGAAACATTGGCCTTAAAGCCATGCAACCTCTCCATAGAAGGACTCACATTGCCTCTTTGCAGAATTTCCTAGACATTGGCATTGAATTTAATGTCATCGTAAGAGAGAGGCTCTATTCTACACCTATCCCCACCCATCATTGAAATTTTTTTAGGAAGAAACAACAAACAATAGTAGCAAAACATAGAGGCAGAGAGAAGGTTAACACCCAAAAAGCGTGTGTAGCTGCCAAGGATGGTACCACTATTAATAAAGTCAAAGAGGCTTATACAACTTAGGCCTGACTGACCACAAATTCCAATGAGCATCAATTGTGCAAAAATTCTAATCAACTAGGAAACCCTATAATGCCCACGAATTCCAAAGGCCAAAGAGGTGGCCAAAACCAATAAGCTAATGTAATTCATTATGAATAAGGGTGCTTAAATTAATAGGAAGTACATCATTCACATTCCATGATCTAGCCGACATTACCCCAAAATTCACCAACCAATCAGCTATAAAATCTGCCTCTCTATAGGCATGAGATATATAAATGTCATCAAATTCATGACTTAAGGAAATTGCATCGAGTATGAGATTTTTAATAGACCAAGAGGGAGGATCCTTTCCTTAGAAAATTAACAATATTTAGGGAATCCCCTTCAATCTAGAGCTTAGAGATTCCCTTGTCTCTATCCAACTTGATGCTATGATAGGCTATGGCACAATTTATTCACTTGTTATTAGCAATGGTGCTTCACTATTCTCTTCTTGACCATTGAACTATGTTTTTTGTTGGCAATATGGATGAGGGGTATGTCTTGGGATCATCATGGAAAAAATAGGCCCTTAAGTGGCAAAAATTTAGAAAAATCCAAAGCTAGAACTAGCAACTTGACATAAAAATTGAATAAGTTATCCATATTATTTCAAAAATATGTAAGAATAGAATTTGTAGAAAATTGAATGTAGTTTCTAAACTACTAGGTTTATTTAAAAAAATCTATTTGGTGAAAATTTTAATTTCCAATGCAGTAGTACTTAAATTTCAGGAAAAAATAAGAAGAAGTAGGTCAATGCAATGCGACCACCTAACCACAATAAATGATAATATTTTTTTGCATATTTTTAGATATAAGTAGAGGACTCATGTCCCAATGTGATGCATATTTTTTGAAATTTTTCCAAATAAATAATTAATTATGAATTGCAATACAAATTTTTAAAAAATAAAAAAACTTGTATGTCTAACCATAACTTGGTCAAACTTCATGAAATTCATTTCTTTTTTTTAATCCTATAGTATACGAAGCATAGAGATGTGACACATGTCCCAGTTCAAAAATGTGATATGGTTGAAAGCTATAGATTTTTCAATCAGCCTATCAATTGGGACTTTAGTTGTAATTCAAATTAAAGAAGCATAATTTATATTGGTGGAAGATGAGAATATCCTTTAAAACCCTTTTAGTTTCTTCAATTTTGGGTAAAAAGATTAGTCAGCCACATACCCTAAAAAACCCATAATATTGCAACTTTTGGCTGATCCACGCACATACCCATGATCCATTTTAAGGTAAGCCTAATGTCCATAATAAATACACTTACAAAAAATTATTGAGTGCCTCACAAAATCCTTAAAGTTGCAAGTAGGACATCCATGGTATCCATGAACATTGAGACCAAACAATGTGCCATATGCAGGAAGATCATGAATCATAAAAATAAGGAAGCTCTTAAAGTGAATTTGATTGAATGACCATCCCTTAAAGATTGAAATGCTTCAATTCCTTTCCAAAATTCCATTAGCTCATCATATAATGGCTCTAGATAAACACCAATTGTATCTAAAGTCACACTTTTCTTTCCTAGTATAATCAATGATAGCATTAAGAAAAATGATTTAGTTGCTAACCATGGAGGCAAGTTATAATTTATTAAAAACATTATCCAAGTTGACCATTTAGTACTTTGATTTGAGAATGGGTTCACCCCATCTAGAGCCAAACCCAACCTTATATTATGAGGATCTTAAGAAAAATCAGGCCATCTATTATCAAATTCCATCCACGTCTTAGAACATCGATGATCTTTTTTTGGGAATTCCATTGCATAAGTTCAACAATGTCTTTGCACCTATACATTCAAAGTAATCATGGTATTACCAAAAAGTGGCAAAGAACCTTTCTAGGAACCACAACTAATTTCAACCCTTGTCTATACCTTGCTTCATGAAATTTTGGACATTCACTCTCACTTGCAAGATTATTGTGAAATAATACACAACCATTCACACATGTGTGGATGTTTTCATACCATAACCATAGCTTAGTGATTTAGTTTTTACATTGAATTCAATTTGTTAGAAATGTGGATTCAGGTGGTAACAATGAACTTAATAATGCCAATAATTGATCTACACTATCATTTTTCCTACCAAACACCAATTGCAAGTTAATAATTTGAAGGATTGTTGTCAAATGACTTAACTTAGAATTAGAATACACAAGCTTTAAAGCATCCTCCATCAACTTGGCCCAATCACCATTTAGACCCTC
Source organism: Sequoia sempervirens (assembly GCA_007258455.2). Classification (NCBI taxonomy): domain Eukaryota; kingdom Viridiplantae; phylum Streptophyta; class Pinopsida; order Cupressales; family Cupressaceae; genus Sequoia; species Sequoia sempervirens. The sequence goes on from VDFB02353493.1 coordinate 266,901,807, forward strand.
ATTTAACATTCTCTCATCTTCAAACCCTTCATCTAACATTTCTTCCTCTTCATCTATGTTTGGTGCCACTTCATCTATGTTTGTTGCCTCTTCATCTCTCACACTCTGCAATTCTATCATATCTTCTAATAATTGTAATCCCAAGGGCTTATACCATTATGCCCATATCTTATCATTATGCTTGGTGTCACTTCATCTATGTTTGTTGCCTCTTCATCTCTCACACTCTACAATTATATCATTATTCCCATATCTTGATAAATTAGATTTATTTTTTTCACCTTTCTACCAAGATAGTCATTACATGGACATGGATATTTTTCCATGTCCCTCTCATCGGCTACTCTCTCATCAAATGATTGGTATTGATCCATAGTCAACCTTCAACGTTGATCCATTTGTAATGTTCTATACATAGTAACAAAAAATTGTAGACTAAGAGACAAAAAAATATTTTTTAATTGAAAGGAATTTCCATAGCAATAGAGTTATAGAGAGCAAATAAAATAGAGTTTAACTAATGAATTGTAAAAAATAGATTTTTGTAGTTTATATTCAAATTGTTGATTACATTGCATTGCACATCTTTCAAACTCAAAGCATTACTTCACATTGCATAACTAATAACTAGATCTTGATAGATGAAAAGCTATTAAAAAAATTGTAGACTAAGAGGCAAAACTATTTTTTTAATTGAAAGGCATTTCCATAGCAATAGAGTTATAGAGAGAAAATAAAATAGAGAGTTTAACTAATGAATTGTAAAAATTATTTTTTTGTAGTTTATATTCAAATTGTTGATTACATTACATTGCCATATTTCAAACTCAAAGAATTACTTCACATTGCATAAATAATAACTAGATGAGCTAATAGATGAAAAAATGTAAAAAACTATAAACTAAGAGACAATAACTATTTTTTTAATTGAAAGGAATTTCCATAGCAATAGAGTTATAGAGAGAAAATAAAATAGTGTTGAAAATCCAGAGTATTGAGTGGGGAGGGGTGAATCAACATTCCTTTAAAAAGATTGAAACTTTTGAATAGCTGACCACATGATATAATTAAAAGTACCGAACAAAATCAATGCAACACAACACATAACAACAAGAATTTTTACGTGGAAACAGAAGAAGGGAAAAACCATGGAGAGGGTTAACTCTCAAGTATTAAGTAATTGGATACAAAATACAAAGGTTTCTCATTGCCGATGGGCTCAATGCCTGAATACAAAAACAAATATAACAACTAAGAGATGGCTTACAACCAAAGAGAATATTAAAAAATTGAACTATTATAATTGCATCTGCATATGCATGGATACAATTCTTGCTAAGGCATAAAAATTCTATACAAACACAACTCTATCTAACTATATCTCATCAACAATCCACTATAATACATCACATATACTCATTCATTCACCTTTTTTTTATTATACCACTTCACATATATATCAGGTCTCCATATCCACTTAGTCAGCTTGCATCAAAGATGAGGTCAGGTGAGCACATTATACAAAATGTTGAAGATGTCAGCATATATATGCCACGCTATATTGAATAGTTTCAGACCAAAAAACCTATATCAGAAACACCACTTACCAGAACAAGAGATAAGAAGGAAATAGAAATGCCAAACCGATCAATGACATCAATGACAAATATCAACAATATCCCCCTTTTTCATTGATGGAAAACAAAAAAAGAAAATTCAATTCCAGAAAGATAAAACTTCAAAACTCCAAAACTCCCCCTAAGATGTCTATCTTTGTGTTTCTCCCCCTTTTGAAATCAATGAACAAGGGGTGCTAGGTGAAAACTATTTAGGATGCACTAGATGTGCCATCGGAGAAGGAATGCTTGATTTTTTGAAGATGGGAAATCCACTTACCCTTATTATCATTCCAATGTAGAATTGCTTTAGTTAAAATATGTTCATGAACCTAGATAGATGAAAGAAGAGATTCTCCATCTATAATGGAGAAAGGTTCAGAAAGAGTAGCCTATTGTTCCTTTAGGAGAGCATGACTCATCAATGAAATACTATCTACACACATCTCTCAGAGATTTCCTAAGGAAAAAATGATGTCTCGTTGCTATTACAGTTTGAAGCACCTCTTGTGCAATTCCTTAATTGAGGATCTTTTGGAACTAGAAAAATCTTCAGATAGCTTGAAAGACTAGTATGCCTGCTGGATTATTGACTCAATTTAGTCAAATCTCTTTTTTGATTTCAGTGGTGGCATCTGGCCACTACGGGCTATACACATATAGAGAGTTTCCTTCTTCTAGAAGGTATTGACCTTGCCAGATTAGCCACTAAAGGTTTGAGAAGGCACTTGCACACCAATCATTTAATTCCTACAAGAGTTTATTCCTTTCAGCTTCCTTTTCCCTCTAGATTTTTTCATTCATACATGCAGAGAGGTCCTTTATAGCATTGACTAGTGATCTACATTTTTCTGTATTACTTTTGGACTGATCTAAATTGCATTATGGAATAATTCTTTGGAGAGAAAAAATGGTTTCCTCAATCATATTATCCTTTTCTTCTAATTCCTTAACCATGTCAACTTCGACCGAGTCCTGAATGGATTCATCGATTTGAAATTTTTGAATAGGGTTAATTTTCTCAAGATCAAGATATACCTTGAAAGAGGTGATAGGATAGAGCATAATTGGTGAAGCAAGTAAACTCTTTAAGGCATCATTGAAATAGGTACCGGTGGAAATGCTTGTAGTTTCTTCTCTTTTCTCAATTGCCTCTGCTATAGGTTCTTTACTTTCCTCTTGCTCAGGGTTTTCTTCCTGTCTGTCGGTATCAACTTCTTCTACAATTATCTCTTCTTCTTTTCTTCCTATTTCCTCTTCTTCCTTCTCAATTTTCTCTTCCTCTATTTCAATTTTTTTTTCTTATTCTTCTTCTACATTCACCAGAGCAACACCTTTATCCAGAGAATGAGAGTGTTCAATTTTTGGAGGATTCAAATTGAGATTATACACTTATAAATATTTATATTCTAGTACAATATTTACAAAAAATTTAGTATCCAATTTTTTATGAGAGGAAGTGGGGGCAGCAGATGTAGCAAAGCCATCATTGATCAACATCCCAAGTTTTCTTGCCATGCTTGTGAGTTTATCAATAACTTTTGGTTTCAATTTTTGTGTAGCTTCTTTGTTTTCCATGAGGGTGTGTTCCCTTTTCTTTTTCCTTAACCTTGACTGATAGTTCTTTAAAACTTGCTAAGCTTAATTCTTTTACAAGTTTGAAGACAATAGAGATAGCTTCATTTACAATATCCTTATCAATCTACCGAGCATTTGCTCAGATTATGTTTTAACCAACCCAAAGACTATTAGGAATATCCCCTTTAAATTTTTATACTTTCCCATCTAATCTTGAATAATATAAAATAAATGCTTGTATAATGTTTTCTTTTCCTTTGGATGTGGTAGTGTTGTATAAATCACCAACTTCTTTAAAGTTTCCTTCAACAAGAATTTCAAAAAAAGTTTCTACATTAGGAGTATCTCAGGTTACCTCTTTCAATTTCTTCTCCCGAACCATAATATGGTATTTGTCTATTTTAGATTATATTTTAGATTCTTCAATGACAATGTTAACCTTAGAGGCTTTTGCTTATTTTTCCTTCTTGCATGGAGTAGGCAGAGGAAGGCCTTTCTTCCTCTTACCAGATGGACTCTCCTTTCCTTCTGGAGGACCAACTACCTTTATGGGACTACCGGATGAGCTACCAGTTACACTCCAAGTAATTCTTTTGATTGTTGTAAGATATTCCTTAGTTATAATTCCTTCCTTTATCACCTTCAGAGTCTTCTATACTCTCTTTTTTCTTTCCTTTGATATCTACTCATCCCAAATTTCTCTGAAGTTTTCCTCTATTGTGCTAAACCTTTTATGAGAGGCGTCTATCGGACTTTCTAGTAGAAATTTTGCAAGACATTCAACATATTCTTTTGATATTTCATACCCCAATTCTAGTATCCACTGATTTCTTGGTACAATAGCTTCCATTATACATTTTTCAATAGTGACAATGAATGTGATGTCATCCTTGTATTTGGTGACTACAGACTCAAGGATTCTATCCCAGTTGTGCATCTTGTACTGTAATGAAGAGAAAAATGAAGTAAATGCCATTTCTTGTGTAGTAGAATCGCCATACCTCCTCATTCATTCAACAATTTGATGAGCAATTGGTTTTTTAGATGACCATACAACTAGACCAGGACCAAGAATTCCACACATGAAATAGATAAGAAAACAAAGTGTAAGAGTTTCATACTACACTACTATATTTAACTCCACTTTCCGATGAAAGTTTGTTGAACTGTCGAAAAACTATTGTCAGAATTCTGATGAATCAATTGAAAAATTTTCATCACTAAATTTTTGTCGGTTTCTGCACAAAAAAAGGGACCTCGTGTTCATCAAAATATACATGAACATTGCATCGATCTAGCCACAAAGAATAGCCATAACACATGTGGCATGCCTCTGCCAAATTGTTAGAACAACATGAGATGTTTGTTGGAATTGTGACCAAGTTTCATGGAAAGTCCAACAAACATTTGTGATTTGTTCGATGATCTCGTCATTAGAATGAGATCAAAATTGCGTTAGAGCTATAGCTATATCGGGAGGACTGACTTGTGGTCTCATCGATGAGCATGAGGAAGTATATTGGTGAGACTTATACCATCGGGATAAGTTCTGAATGTTTACCCAACCCGCTATGTCTCACCAATATATTCCTAGTGCTCCTGTCAGTGAAAGAAATGATGGTCTTACCAATGAAACTTCATTTGTGAGACTTAAACGTTTGGGCTAGCATACATTTTTCATGCCGAGATGACTTGTCTTGCTGATAGATTCTCTTCATCGATGAGACCATAAGCCAATCTCCCCGATATTCTAACAAACATTCATCATTTGTTCGATGATCTTGCCATTGGAATGAGATCAAAATTGTGTCAAAGCTATAGCAACCTCATCACACTTTCTTTTTTTTGTCAGACTGGTTCATCAAAACTTTGATGAAACATTGCAATTTTTTTAAAAAATATATTTATCGGGAGGACTGACTTATGGTCTCATCAACAACGCATGAGGAAGTATATCAACGAGAATTATACCATTGGGGTAAGCTCTTAATGTTTAACCGACCCGCTATGTCTCGCTAATATATTCCTAGTGCTCTTGTTGGTGAAAGAAATGATGGTCTCACCAATGAAACTTCATCGGTGAGACTTAAACGTTCAGGCCAACATATATTTTCATGCTGAGATGACTTGTCTTGTTGATAGATTATTTTCATCGATGATACCATAAGCCAATCTCCTTGATATGTCTTCTTTAGTAATCCTGATTGCTACAACAGTTTTGATGTCTTATCGATGTGCTAAAAAGTGCGTGTAACCCATAATAGGTTGGGAAGACCCATACTAGCTCATGTCGATGTGATTTGTTTGCCACAATATCTTCGATCAAAAGGATTTTTAGGAGTAGAACGAGGTGACCATGGGTAATTATATTATGTAGGGCCAATTACATCCTTTTCTGACTCAAAATGTAGTTATTATTGAGAAATTTACATGAGTAAATCATTATATTTTGTAGGGCCAATTCACATAAACTACTCAAAACTGGGGAAATGCATAATCAATGATACCTCAATTGTTGAACCAATCGTTTGAATGATACGATCAAAAACACTTGCTCTTTCAACTTCAAATGAACGCCATTGGAGAAGTGGCTTATAGATGATACATGCAGCTATAGGTCTTCCATTACTAAAGCCAACATCTTCTGTGATACACTTGATCAATGCATCTTGATTTTCCTGAAACCAAAATAACAAAAAAATGTAGTGTAAGGGAATAAAAAAATTGCCAGAGCTTTATAACATAATGTGCCTAAGCAAAAAAGTGATATAACTGGAAATGCAAATAGAAGAGATAGATACTCCTCTAGAAGGTCAAAATCATATACTTGTTTCCTGTTAGTGAGAGTCTTATGTGGCCTTTTCTCTCCATTAGCGAGCTCTTTCAAGGCAGACATAGGAGTTTGTGAATTTTTCTAGACACATCTATTGGTTAAAATATTATTGAAAAATAATATTACTTATTTAAAATCGGGAGAAGGAGATAACTAAAATTATACATAAAAATATATAATTTGTTTATATTGGACAACCATGATTTTATGATCATGATGGCATTTACCATTTTAAGGAACAAAAATGGACAATACATAATGACAAGTGGAAACTTAACCTCCTTGAGTTAACATCACAAGCCAAACTAGCTTTGGTCTCTACTAAACAATGTTACAAGATCATTGCCCACACACAAAAATTTGTGCTTCTAACAGTCCACAAATGCACCTACACAAGCAAGTACACACAATAATAGTGCTCACAAATATGCCAACCCCATTACAGCAAGAAAGGTTCAACAAGATATTGCAAAAATAAGAAGACATCTTTCTATCCCTCTCAGTCCTCTCTCTATCTCTTTCTATCCATATATTTCTCTACCTCTATCACAATCTCCTAAATATATATTTGTATCATAGAGCAGTGAGGTTGGTATGAAGTAAGATTTTGTGTTCCACTTTTCTATAGTAGTACCTATAGGTGCTCAGGGTCATGTGTTTTTTGCGTTTATCAACGCATCTCTCGTGGGTAATTCCCGCGTTTGTTTTATGCACATTAGGATATCTTTTGTGAATAGTCCCTACATTTGTTTTAGGAAAATTGGTATATTTTTCACACATGCTTCTTGTGTTTGTTTTAGGCAAATCAAAGTAGGAAAATAACATCCAAAAGCAGATGCTCGGTTACTCGGGTGAGCAATAAGTATTTTATTCATCTGTAAATTGGCTATTCCAGCTACTGTCCTTTAAAGTGTTGGTCCAGAGGCATGTAGGTGGAGGAGCTTTGTTTGCTTCAATAAGTTCTACTGCTTTAGCAACAGGAAACATCTAAAGTTTGGAGACCACAATTTACAGTCATTCAACACAATATCACCTCCTTTAGCTTTATTTTGAAATTCACTAAGCTACAAACAAAGTGCTAAAATGGAAATCAAACAAAGCACTGGAATAGATAATAACAACAAAATTCCAAAAATTCAGGCTTCAACCTCAAGGAAGGTCTGGATCAAATAGTCATTGTAGCCATAATATACAGACAAATCTGCAACAAGCTGCTCAGTATAGTCCTTCAGAGTAGACCCTTTTTTCCTTAAAGGTTTGAAATTGGACAGAATTCTAACAACTCATAGAGAAAGGATCGATATGTATCATTAATGAACACTATCAAACATAGTCCAAATAGATGAAACAAGCGATGCCTTGTAATCTTGAAAACAATGCAGCAACAATCAAAATTAAAACATTACCCTCTTTTGTTCTCCTCTTAAGGTTTGGGAGGTCAGGTGGGCACTTCCCCTCTTCTTCAAGCTCCTGAAAATTAGTACAAAACATATGAACAAAATTTCATGGTTAAGTGGAAGCCTCCCATCAACAACAAGATCCAAATATCCATGTATCTATCTCAATCGAGCCTCTAAACCCTTCAAAGCTGTCAATTTTTCCACTAACCTGTTATGCACAAAAGTCAAATTTTAGAGTTATTTCACCACTAAAAATAGAAGAAATAGAGTTTTGAAACCAAATCCATACAAACAAACTAAACTCAGAATATTGGAATGGAAACAACTTCAAATTATGATGTAGAGCATGGATTCACTTTACTCAATTTGGAGGTACATTTCACAATAATGGGTTCTTCATCTAAAACTTATCACATTATGAGGTTCAAATAGTAGAGAGATTGATGAAAGATAGAGGAATTAAAAAGATACTTGGATGTAGTTGGATTGAAGGCTGTAAAATGGTACATGTTTTTTGTGTAGGATTCATATCACATCCACAAACACGACAGAGCTATGCAAAGCAAGAGAAATTGGCTTGGAAAATGAAGGTATTAGGGTATAAAGAATCATTTTTCTGCCACCATAGTGAAAAGTTAGCATTTTCTTTCATCTTTGCATATTGGTTTGATGCTTCAAATGATGCATTTCTTATATTCAAAAGTGCATTACCTTATTGAGCTTCTCTTTGTTTAGAGAATAGTTTAATATTTTCTACTTAACAGGGCCAACCATGTGATGATGGAAGCTCATTTCCCCCTCACATCATTCTCAATTCCCCATACTTAATCACATTATAAAATTAGTCATTCATTCATTCATGTATATATAATATTTCATTGATTATCATATAATATTCATTCATTAACATATAACATTAATTCATAATATGATTACAATCACTTTTTGTTTCTTTTGAAGCTAAAAGCTAAAGTCAGAGTATCGTTTCTAATCTATTTGTCCCCTTAGGTTATTTTTCCCTTTGCTTGTGATCTTAATGCATTCCCTGGTTATTGTACTCATGACATGGACATCCAAAGTGCGCTGCAATAACAAAGGGAAATGTTAAATTGATATGTTTGTATTTATTGCTGGATGTAACACCCCTCCTTTTTGTACTCTGTTAATTAGTAAATGTTTCCTATATTTAGTAAGCCGATCATGTTGCTTTATGTAGATGTGATGGTTTATCTGTGATTATGTTAATAATGTTAGCTTTGTCAGGTTAGTGATATTGTGGCCAATTGGTGAGAGGGGACGGGGGTTGTATCCTTTCAGCTTAGAGTGCCCTACATTCTGAGATTTCCTCTTCACAGTGTATCTGATCATACTATGTATATATGCACGTTTGACATGTTCTTTGTTGCAGGTTGGCAGGTACATGACATCGACTCCACCTGGTTTCCAGGTCTGAGCGTGTCCATTGACCAACAGAAATTAATTGGGAGATAGTAGCTAGGGTTTCCGAACCAGGTCATCACCCTAGTCATAGCATGTTGTTGGTTTGTCGTCGGGGTAAGTTGTTTTAACTTGGTCAGTACCCCTTGAGTGTTTATTTAATTTCAAGTTTAAGTTTATTAAATGACTTGCGTAGTCTAATTAATGATCAAATGTGTTTAGTTGCAAGCTAAAAATGATTAAATAGCTTTTGGAAATTATAAATGATGAATGTTTTGTCTTATTGAAATGTGGGAAAATTAGTGAGTAATTAATCAATTTAATTTACTTAATAAAATAATCTAATTTTGAATTAGATTTATTTTATTGACTAATTAAATTAATAAGGATAAATTAAATCAATTTAGCTATGTGGGTACTATTAGATACTTGGATTAAATCAGAAATTAGAAATATGTCTTATATTTAATTTCTTAGAAATAAAGTGGAAAAAAGAATTGAGAATGGCATTATGAATTGTTGAATTCAATTTGGTTAAAAGAAAATTTAAATTTTCATTTGGGTTGAAAATGTAATTTTATTTAAAAGATATCATGCAAATTTCATTTGTGAATAGAAATTGTTTGAAAATTGCAAAATAGAAAATATCCCCATTTTGGCAAAAATATTAGTGGGTGAGTCATTTTTAGGGTTTTGGAAAATTTGAGGAAAAGACTTTGCATAAGGAAAGGTGCAGGGAAAGAAGGAGAAGGAAAAGAAAAAAAAAAAGGGAAAGGAGAGCAAGAAGGATTGGATTTTGTGGAGAGGCTGAATTCAAATCAAGGGCAACCTCCATTGACAAAACTTCAAGCTTGTGGAGAAAAAATCAGGTTCTTTACTTAATGTTCTTGATTTCTTTTGGTAAAGAAAAATTTAAGATTTGTTTATGATTTAGTTTGAATGATTCAATCTCTTGTTCTCAATGGAAAACCCATCATAAATCTCCATCCAAAACCTGGAACAAAACAAAATAATTTTGCCAATAAAATTTAGAAAATAAAACAAAATTCTGTTGTTTGATCTTCTTCAATCTGGTTATAATAATGGAAATAGATATA
>VDFB02353493.1:266911867-267008526 GCA_007258455.2 Sequoia sempervirens
TTTCAAAATCACTTTAGACTTTGTGTGAGGAGCTAAACTCCTCGCTCCCTCCACCCTCCCTCCCCAACAAGGAGATATCATTTCCAACGATCTACCATCAAGGAGAGCGGATTCAAATGCCATTTTGTGTGGATTTTCAAGGGAAATTCGATTCACAAGTAGGGTTTTTGTTTTTGTTTTTTGTTTTTGATTAATCATTTTCTTTCATTCTTCTTGCAAAATACTCATTCCAAATTGAAAAAAAGACACGATAGAGCACAAAAAAACAATTTTTTTGCATTTAGAATACAAAAAACAAAATTCATCACAATCTTTTGTTGATTTTTGCTGATTTTTTCATTTTTTTCACTGTTTTTTGAAATTTTCAGACCTAGGTTCATTTTTTGTGTAGAATGATTAGATTAGTTAATAATGTTAATTTATAATTCATTTAAACACATTTGTATCAATTTAAATCAAATTTAGCTCTAGATCTTTTAAGTTTTAATGATTTAGGTTGTTTTTTAATTTTTTTTGTATTAAAAAACTAATATGTTGTACATATTTTTTGTATGTGTAGATTGATCATTGATCATTGAATACACACTATAATGGCTTTTGGCTCTGGTTCAGCATCAGCCTCAAGTTCCGCCCCCGCCCCATCAAGTTCCGCCCCTCCCACACCATCATCATGGGTTCCAGGCACTCGTCCTCTAGGGGCTAGAGACCCTACATGGAAATATGTTGTCAGAGGGCACGTACCTGGAATAGTTGTTTGCAATGAGTGCAAAAATACATATCATGGAGGCATAAATCGCCTCAAATACCACCTTGCAGGCATTCCTCAACATGATGCCAGGCCTTGTGAGCAGCCCAAAGAAGAGATTAGAAGAGAGATGCTTGTCCTACTTTCGGTTGTTGAGGAAAGAAAAATGCAAAAAGAGAGGGCAAAAGGAGCCATAGCAGCAACCATAGCTAGTGGACATGTGCATGCCCATGGACAGACTCAGGAGCACGAGGCCAAGCACATGGAGATAGAGTCAGATGAGGAGGGAGATATTATTGGTATTGTGGGCTCTCTTCGTGGTCCACAGATTCGCACTCATGGCACAGCCACAGCCACAACCACATCGTCCTCTAGGCCCCCCTTTTCCTCTAGTTCAAGTAGAGTGCTAGTGCCACCACCACCTTCTTCACGCAACCCACAAAGTTTTTTTATGCCAAGAAACACACCAGGAGCACAAATTTCATTGGAGGCTACAAGGTGGAACAAGGAGGTGCATCAACATGCCAACATGGCATGTGCTGACTTTTGGTATTTCAATAACATACCATTCAATGTGGCAAGTAGTCCCTATTGGCACAATATGGTCACTGCATTTACAGTTGCGGGAAAAGGCTACAAGCCACCTTCTCGCAAAGATATGAGTGGGAGGTAAGTCGACTTAAATTTTATGCTAAGTTTATGTTCTTTAATTTAAAATTTAAATTAATTTATTATTTATGTTGAATTCAAGCTATTTTTTGTTTAAAACTTATAATTTTGTACTTATTTAATTATTTTACTTTGTACTTGCAGGTGTTAGTTTTATGATCAGATTAGAGCACAGAAATTTAATTCAAAAATAACACAATGACATAGCAGATACCCTGGGAAAACCCTCCACTTGAGGGAGGAAAATCCAGCAACAATATATCTCTTATATATTGAATGTTAACAACAATTGTCTCCTTTACAAGAGGCCGATATGAAGGGCAAGAAAGAGCACCACAATCTGATGCTAACACAGTAATATTATAATGCCTTCAAATGATACACTCAGCCTTCTATCAATATGTCGATCTGCACTATATGAACTTCTTCCAGTTGTAAACTCAGCCTTCTACAAGACGCGATCTGTACTTGAAATATAATGCTTCTTTCTGCTAGTAATATAGAACTCTTCCAGATGTAAACTCAACCTTCTACGCGATTCAATGCCATTGAAATATTTGCTCTTGGTGACACCCGAATTAAGCACTTCATGAATATCGAATGAACAATGTATGTGAATGAGAATAAATTAGAAATGAGAAGCAATGTGTATATATACATATGAATGGAAGGGACGCATCCCTTCATGTCGGTCTCCACCAAAAGTCATGTCTCCAAGACACATGAAGTCGGCCACAAGGAAACTTATCTCTTCATGAATTTGCGCCTAAGGGTGACGGCCTCAATAACAATTAAAAATATCATTTAACAAATGATAAACATTATTTAATTTGCAAGAGACATGATACTTCACATCGGGTATCACATAAAATAAATATTAAATTATTGTTTCATAATGAAGCGCCTCTTCATTAATTCAACTTGCAATTCAAATAGTCGTTAGGCTACAATTTGAATTGCTCTTCATAGATCGGGTTGGGCTGGAAGTAGAAGCCCAACGCTGTCTTGAACATCAACAGCAGGTTGCTCACAGATGCAACCAAAAGGGCAATGCATGTGGTGGAAGAGAAAATAAATAAATGGAAGAAATATGGCTGCTCCATTCTTTTTGATGGGTGGACGGATGGGAGAAACCGCACCCTCCTTAATTTTTTGGTTGCTTCCAAAGGTGAAGTTGTGTTTTGGAAGTTGGCGAATGCTTCCAACGGGATAAAAACTGTAGATACATTGTGTACATTGTTGGAGGAAGTTGTGATGGAGGTGGGGATTGCTAATGTGGTGCAAGTCATCACAGATAATGCAGCAGCGTATGTGGCAACAGGAAGAATGCTTGAGCTTAGACATCCATCACTCTTTTGGTCACCTTGTGCGGCCCATTGCCTTGACCTTCTTTTGGAGGACATAGGCAAACTTGATTGGGTGGCACTGATTGTAGATGATGCAAGGAGCATCACAAAATATATCTACAATCACCCTTGGGTTCTTAATTTGATGAGAGAGCATACGCGAGGGAAGGAGTTGGTGAGATCAGGTGCCACAAGGTTTGGGACGATTTTCCTAACGTTGCAAAGCATTTTGGATTCTTTGGGCTCTTTAAAACAAATGTTTGTGAGTCAAGCATGGAATGAATCCTCATATTCAAAGAAGCCCGAAGGAGAGAGAGTTGCTGCAATAGTCTTTGACCCCTTGTTTGCACAAAAAGCTACAGAGATCGTGAAGGTAACTTCAAAACTTTGATTTTAATTTTAAACTCAAGTTGAATATAAATATATATATATTTTAATTTAACTTTAAGCCTTTCATTATAAATTTCTAACTTTGATCTTTTTGTATTTTTAATCTAGGTGTCGGAGCCCTTGGTTAGAGTCATCCGCTTGGTAGATGGGGATGAAAACCCAATGGGATACATTTATGAGGCCATGGATAGGGCGAAGGAGGCTATCAAAAGTTATTACATGGGGGACAACCTCAAATTTGATCCCATATGGGAGATTGTTGATAGGAGGTGGAACAATCAACTCCACCAACGCATCCATGCAGCAAGGTCCTTCCTCAACCCTTCTTATCTCTTCTCAGAGAGCTTCTCCGATCCTAATGGAGAGGTTATGGAGGGGCTCACAACATGCATTTAGAGGTTGGAATCCGAGGTTGCAGTGAGAGACCTCATCGTCAGGGAGTTGGATATGTACAAGGAAGCAACTAGTAATCTCTTTTCTTCGGAGTTGGCTATTAGAGGAAGAACCACTCTGCCACCAGGTATAAAGTTGGGAGTCTTTAACTTTTAAGTTTATTTCACGTGCATCTTATAATTTGATAAAATGTGTTTTGACTTTTGAGTCTTTGACTTTGTTTTTTAACTCTTCAATATTTATTTATTTTTGCAGAGGTTTGGTGGAAAAAATGGGGTGGAAAAACCCCAAATCTACAAAAATTGCCCTATGCATTTTATGTCAGCCTTGTAGTGCATCCAATCAGGAGCTTAAATTGAGCTTGTACTCTATCTATCTAGCAGCCTACAACACTGTTTTGCTGATTTTAGTCATTAGCTAGACAAGGATCTTACTTTGAGTACAAGTTCATTGGCATTGTGTCTCTCTCACAACTGATACAAGATACACACTCTAGAGATCACATATCTAAGCACACCGCACTTAAGGCCCTTCGTGTTCACCCTGGCTTGTCATCTCACATTTGGCAAGTCAGGATTTCTTCAGTTCTCAATTTTGTAATTAGATTTAGTTTAGAGCAGAGGTGTACTGTGATTAAATTTCATTTATTTGCATCCTCATCAGCATTATGATTAATTGTTTCTCTCTTTTGATCATTCTCTTTAAAGGGTTTGCAAGGTTTGGGTTTTTTACTCATAACAAACTCCTCATACATGTTGACCATCCTCACATCTTCATATAGTTCACATTTGCAGGTCATATAGGACTGTCTTAAAACATTCCTCTCATGCTTTCTAGTTTCACATTTGGCACAATAAATCTTGATGAGAATTTGAGATGTTCAGACATTAGCCTATACTGACTGTCTCAAACTCTTAACATCCTTCAATCAGTCCTAAGTTCATTTTTTTAAATTCAGCTTGGTGTTTATTTTCTCTTTGGGTTCTCCTGGATTGTTAGCCAAGTGTTTATTTTAATCCCCCAATTGACTTCTCTTGATTTTTCCTATTTTCAAGAAGTTTGCTTGTTTTTCCACTTTCTTTCTTGTATTCCAAAGCTATTTCCACATTCATAACTGATTCCATAAAAATATTCTCCTCTTTCACCTTTCTTTGCTGTTCCAAGATCTATTTTGTTGCTGTTACAATTTCAATCTTCCCAACTTATCTAAGTATTAGAACACATTCTTCACTTACAGGCTTGTAAACTTAATTATACAAACTGTCATTGTTTTACATCTATTTGTTGCAAAGGTGGTTATCGTTGCACCAAAAGATCGACATGTTAATGCCCGATACAACCGCCAAAGTTAATGAATCCACGGGAGGTGGTTAAGCCATGTCACAAACCCGAGTTTTGCGTTGCACAACACAAGGAGACCAAGGGCGCACACCTTGCAACAATTCCCCCCCCCTAGCGCAAGTGAGGGGTTTGAACCCGTGACCCAAGCTTTGATACCAATTGTTGCAAAGACAGTTGTCGTTGCACCAAAAGATCAACCTATTAATGCCCGATACAACCGCCAGAGTTAATGAATCCACAGAAGGCAATTAAGCCATGTCACGAACCTGAGCACTATGTTGCACAGCACAAGGAGACCAAGGGCGCACACCTTGCAACACTATTTCATCTCCCTCTTGCTTGCACATTGTTGTTCCTGCTTTCAAACTTGTCTCTTTTGAGTCTGCAATTGCACCCTTTGTCCTCTTGCTAATTATTGTTATTCTGCATCACTTTTGCTCAAAATTTCAAGCATTTGTTGTTCTTAGCCGTTTGGTAACTTGTTCTTAGCCATTTTGGCAACTTTCTAACAGCTTTTGCAACTTTCTAAATATTGTTGTTTCTTGTTGTTTCAGTTTTCTATATTGCACTTCTTCGTTATTCTAGTCTTGTTTGAACTTTGTTAAAAACCTTCATATCTTGTAGCAATTTACTCTTGCATTAAGCATCCCATTGGACTTTATATTATTGTGCACATGTTGTATCCCAAATGCAACTAAGTTGCATCCTTGGACTTTTTAAGTAAAACTGATGCTTTTTGTATCATTCTACTTGTTCTTGCATCTCATAGCAGGTTTACATCACTTTAGCATCATCCTTACGTTAGTGCACACTTCTTGTTTCTATCTTGCATATTCATTTTCAAGGTCTCTTATTCTTTTATCCCAATCTTCATACCTTGTTGCACTTTACTGTTAAATTTAGCATCCAATTGGACTCCATGCTAAATATCATCTTATGATTGTGTAAATGTTCCATCTCTAAGCCATTTGAGTCACATCCTTGCACATATAAGCAAATCTAATACTTATTTTTATCATTCCACATGCTGTTCTTGTATCTCATAGCAGGTCTACATCACTCTAGCATCATACTTAGTTTACCACGTGTTACCATAGTTTTGAACACCCTTCTAAAAACTATGTAATTTTTTTCAAATATGCCTTATTACAAAGTTTTTGCTTATTCATTAGTTTCTAGAACCTTGTTGGGTTCCACCTTGGTTGTCACAACCTTGTTTCATCCCGCCGCTTTCATAATTAAGTCTAATAGTGCTCTTCGGTCAGTTTGTTAAAAGGTTTTTGAAATTACGTCGGCACTCGAATTGATTCTCACAACTTAACCAAATGTTGACGACAAAGAAGAAAGATTGAATTTTTGGCCAAATTATTGAAGTTTTGATACTTTATAGAGGTTTTGAAACCTCTGTCAGGTTCCGACGAGGTTTCGAAAACCTTCCTTTTATTTGATTGCATAATGTTCCAGACCTTGAAAAGTAAAATTTGGTTCTCAAAAGGTGACATTGCGAAAGTCTTAAGCAAGTCAAAGTTTAGACCGGACATTTCAGAACTTTATGAAGGTTTTGAAACCTATGTC
This sequence comes from Sequoia sempervirens, assembly GCA_007258455.2. Classification (NCBI taxonomy): domain Eukaryota; kingdom Viridiplantae; phylum Streptophyta; class Pinopsida; order Cupressales; family Cupressaceae; genus Sequoia; species Sequoia sempervirens. The sequence goes on from VDFB02353493.1 coordinate 266,918,327, forward strand.
AAGCCCCGACAAGGTTGTCGAAACCATTACTATAACCAAAATCATTCACATTATAACAATTGGATTATCTGAAGGATGTTTTCACAACGACTTTCAGACGAAGAAAAAGGGTTTTGAAACCTTTGTCAAACTCCAACAAGGTTGTCAAAACCAACCATCTCTGAAAAGCCCTCATATTTGTTCTTATTTAAAATCTCAAAATGTTAGAGCTTGGCGCAAGATGGGTAAGCTTACACAAGCCAATTATTAAGGGCGTCATTAATGACCACCTACTACTTTCAAGCATTGAATGCAAGCGCTTATATGGGAATTACACTACCTAAAAGCTCATTTTAACAAGCATTTGGAGACAAATTTCACTAAAGACAAGGAAAAAATTGCAAAGGAGTGTGAGTAACAACTTTCACAGCACCCAAGTCTAATTTAGAGGTATAGTGGTTTTGTTCTTAAGCCTTAGTTCGTCATAGAACAGTCCGGGAAAGCTCTTGTAAATTTGGGAGAATTGAATATTGTTTGGGTAAACTCGCATAAGTGAACTTAACTATTTTCAGGCACGAATTGTGTCTGTATTCATTGGAATTCTATTCACCATTAAGTTTAATATCGAGGTTACGAACATTTGTCAGGAGTATCAAGCACATTAGCGGAAATTGGAGACACAAAATTAGGGCATATCAATTTAGATGAATTATGGGAAAGAATTGGGAAAGAAGACAAGCCCCTAATTACCCAACATTTGATCGAAAGTGGATTGTTACAAGCTGCAACTTTTCCTGTAGCAGTACAGTGTACTGACTTGGTCTTGGAATGCATTAACCATTACGACCCCGAAGCTAGAGAAGTCAGAACAAATGATAATAGACTAGTAGTAAAAATTAACAAGGATACCTTCACTTCATGCTTGAAACTACCAAAGAGAAAGGCATATGCGAATTTTGACTTCACTTCCTCTTATCAGCATTTCAAGAAAAGAAAAGGCGATACAAAAATGTCATTGCCCGAGAGTGGTTTGCTACACCAAAAAGAGGTAAATCCCAATTGCCTAAGAAGCTACACAGAACTCACTTTGCAAATGAAATTTCTAATATAATTGTGCTTCTACATAGACTGAGGGGTAATGAGAGAGCCCATGATTTTGAGGATTGGATGTACTTCTTCATACAAATAGTCATTCACAGTGAGCAATATTTGGATTGGGCTCAGCTCATATGTGACCAGGTGCATTCAATGATTATTCACTTTCCACTCAACAAGTTCTTTTACATGTCTTCCTACTTGTTTTATGCTATTCCCTGCACAAAACCTTGGCTAGGCTTGAGACCAATTGAAGTTCAAGATCAATATGTTCAGATCTATGACTATTATGATAAGCTCCAATTAGAAAAGAGCTACAAGTATTTCAAGAGGGTGAATGATGCATTTACCATGAGGACGGTAAGAGAAATACACAGGGACATAGGTCAAAGGATATCTTGTAATGTCCCCTTTTTGGTCCTAAGCTTTCTAATGACCATTAGCCTATTTCCGGAGTCTCGTAGGCTATTCGGAGGCATTTCAAGAGATTCCAAGATTCTTGGAGGATTCTTGTCTGTAGTTTAGGAAGTTATTGCAGTAGTTTGCCGAAGATTTTTCTAGGTCTTTTTGGGTTTTCTGAGATCCTTGGTGGGCAAGCATTGCTATTTTTAGCACTTACTATTTTTAGTCACAACTGCATCTCAAATTAGGCTTATTTTGAGTTTTGACACACTATTTTTAGTAGTATGCTATTTATAGTAAGTATTATTTCTGGTAGTGGTCTTGGCAACAATTCAGTGCAGGATTTCTATTTCTAACAGTGGTGGTAGTTTCAGTTATTGGTGTCTTATTATTCTTGGCAGTTTGCATCTCCACCATCTTTGGAGTTTGAAAAGGGAAATATTTGCAACTTAAGTTAAATTTATAAAGTCAAAAACGCCCCTTGGACCCCCACGCCTAGCATTAGCAACTTAAGTTGTTTTTAAAAAGCAAATTTAGAGCATGACTTAAGTGGACACCTAGAAAGGTGTTTTAAGTGAAATTTTAATTAGGTATTTTATTTCCCCAAACCTAGTGTCCCTTTTGGAGGGAAAAGGTGTTTGAACTTCTAGGTCTCAAATTCTATTTATACTCCCTAATTTGCTCTCATTTGGTTATGCAAACTTATGATAACGAAGTGTTGTCGGATTTTCGAGAGAATCCTTGGGCTTTGAGGATGAAAACCCTCAAGGTTGGCTTCAGTTTCGTAGTTGCAAGACACTCCCTAGCTGGATATTGGAGTAGCTCCATTGCAAGGGTTACCATTGAGCATATTTGTGGTGATTGCTTTCATCTCTTTCAATTTCTAATTGCTATGATGTTTTCTAGACATGTTTTGGTGTGGAGTGTTGATTGCAGCATTGTAGGAACATCTTGGAGTGTTGTTTTAAAATTTTGGAGTTGTTGGTTCATGCTTTTCCATAGCCCAGCCGTCCTACCTTTTCACTCATGCTAATTGAAAGACTTGATAACATTTTGTCGGTATCGTGTCATTGGATTCCAAGTACTTGGGTGCCCCTTTGCTCAAGGTTCTAGAATTTTTGAAGGAGATTTGGATTTATTGGAGCTGGTTGCCCCTCTAGGGAGGTCGTACATCTTGCCTTGAGGGCATCATTGCTGTTGATGCTACCTTCGCTTTTGTTTGGCTTCGAATACCACCTTGTCATTGCTGTTAGGGTTGATTTGAAGGCGCCTAAACTTGTCCTTTGTATTGCTTGCACCTTGGTTGAGTTCTTGGGTGTTTTGGTGGAGTTAGGAGATTGTTGGTTGGTCATATCAGACAGATGTTACGTTATATCAGACCTGAAAAAGTGCGTCAGACTTGTGGCAGTGATGTTCTTGACCGCCTCCCATCATTTCGAGACTTCATATTGAGATATATTTGTGGTATTTTGTGGGGGAGTTCCTATTTTCTCATTGTAGCATCTTTGGGGGGAGTTATGCTTCATATTTCTATCATTTTCCTAATATAGCAGTAGCATATGATGTATTGAAGCATTTGCATAATGAGCTTATTGTAACACCATTGGTAGTACCATTGGTGATTGCTCTTGTATTTACATTTCTACTTACCCCACTAAACAAGTGGTGCTCCCACTGAATAAGTGGTTGAGCTTCCTTTATTTTACATGCTACTCCCACTAAATAAGTGGTCAAGTTTTAGTTTACTTTCATGTTATGTCTATTGAACAAGCCGAGGACTTTACTTTGGATTGGTCGGCTTGCTGCCAAGTGTTTATCTTCTTGTTGTAATTCCCGTTGAATAAACAAATGATTTCCCTTCATGCATTTGGTTTGCTTACTCACCCCACTGAAGAAGTGGTTGCTTAGAAGTACAATTATTGTAAGCCTTACCATCGTATGCTCTCACCTTGCCCACCTCGAGATCTAGGTGATCGGAACGTGGAAGGTATTTACTCTTCAGTTAGCTTGATTTCCAGTTAATGCAAGATCCCCTCCTCACCATATGCTCTCACCTTGCCCTCATTGGGAACTAGATGATCAGATAGTGGAGGGTTGCTTACTCAATTTGTTTATCACTATTATTCGGCTAATGCTAACGGGTGAAGTTTTTGAAAATAATAAGGGTGGGTTATTACATCTCTCAAGGCTACACAATTGATTAACACCTATGGTAGCCACTTTGTCCAATTCCAAAGGTTTACCTCTATGCTCCACGGAGTTTTGGGGATGGGGACGGTGGGACGTGTTTTTGGTATGGGGGTACTTTTGGGCCATTTTTTAGGGGACGGTTGTTAAAAAAATAAGAAAAGTTTTAAAATATAGAGAAATTTCAAATATTCATATCATAACATTGATAAAGCATTCATCATAGACATTGTAGAAGATTCATACATAACATTAGACTTGAATTGAGATTTCACGAGAATTGACAAACAAATTAAAGAAATTCAAATGCTTTCATTGTGAATGTAAATACATATATAAGAATTATAAAAAAATATGCAAAGGCTCCAAGTTTCAAGTATAAAATGACAAAAACATAGAAAATATATGACTCCAAGTTAAATGGGCCTTTTGCATAGGTTTTGAGGACATTAGAAGGACATTCAAATGGGTTTGAAGTTGTTGGCCCTGCTACACTCCCACTGCTTGAAGAACCCCCAATGGCTGCCATACTTCTACGAGTTCTACTTCTATGTCTACTCCTTTTATGCATTTGAACCTCAACTTCCTCACTATCATTACTAGTAATCTCACTACTGCTCATGATTTTTTTTGGTTAAGAATTGAAAAGAGAGCTGCAAGTTCAAATAAAGGAAAAAATAAACTCACAATGCCCTTCCTACGTGATAAAAAAATTGAAAAAAACTAGAAAAAATGGAAAACACACTGAAAAATCAAAAAACAAATGTAAAATGAAGAACTTACCTCTAATGAAGTAGATTTGATGCCCTAGTCTCCCCTTTCAACTGTTGTTCTCTCCTCTTTCACTTGCTGCTCTTCACCTCAAGTTTGCAAATGTCAAAATAAGAATGTTTTTTTCTTTTAGTCATTTTGATAAGTCAAGTAGGTTTGGGTTTTGTTTAAAGGGGTGGGGGGTTCTTGTGGACCCATCCATCCCCTTTTTTTTAATTTAAAAATGTGTTTTTTTACAAAAAAATAAAGATGTTGTTGGGCCATAGGGGACGGCTAGCAATCCCCGGGACGGTTAGGGGACATCCTGGCCGTACCGGGTACTGCTAGTCATCCCCTAAGTCCCTCGAATTTGCAAAAAATGTCCCCTGGAAGTTTCAGAAACTTTATGTGAAAAAAGGAACGACTAGGGGACATTTCCTAGCCGTCCCCGCATCCCTGTTTCGTCCCCAGTACGGATACGAGCCAAAAAAGGCAGGGGACACATCCCTGTGGAGCATAGGTTTACCTACATTAGAGTTGGGGTTTTGATGGAATTCCCTATAAACTGCTCAAATATGCAGAGGACAAATTTGTCTTAATTGAAGTGTGCACACAGATTGCAGAAATGGACAAGAGGTGTCAAGAGAGGAAAAAGATAGGTGTGCAATTCCCCATTGGCCTTGGTTATTATTCCTATAATTCTATGTTTGATGCCCTCAATATTGAAAGGGACTTAGCCAGATATACAATGCGATTTAATGAAAGAAGGTTTCCTTTTGATAGTAAAAACTTTGTTAAAGATAACTTGCAATTAGACCCAAGTTTCCATCATATCCCGCATTTGGAAGACTATTGGGCAGATAGTGCTAATGAATATGAAATCTGCAGAAGTTGGATGAGACTAACTTTGAGGAAAATAGTAACATTTAGATTAGATTGGGATATCCAAGGTCTACCTGATGATGAATTTGATGTGTTGGACCCAATCTTTGTCAAGCATATACAAACTCAGCCAATTGTTTCTATAGACTGGAGTATCAAGGAGTTGGAGACCATTGAGGCAAAGACTACAGTGGTGCTTAGGAGAACTCAGGATTGGGTAGCAAGAAAGACTGCAAAGAAACAAAATGCCCCACCTCCTAAGTCTCAAGACACTCAACATCAAGGAGAGAGCAGCCAAGTACCTTCATCATCTAGTATACAATCATCATCTACTCAACAAACGACACCAGGAAGATAAGGGGAATAGTGATGAGGAACCTCTAGAGAAAGGGTTGCCAGAGAAGACCTGTGGAGAAGATGCCCCAAATCAAACACAAAAAGACAAAGAAAAACAAGTTGTACAAGAAGAAGAGACAGTTAATGTATCCCCTTCTCCTTCACAGAGTGTTACTTCTTCTCCCAAGTCTTCTCCTAGAGAACCACAAACTTCTCCTAGGGTAGAACTAAGAACTTTTGATACTCCCCCTCTTAGGAGAGTCTTGCAATTCACTTCTCTTAGTCCCAAATCCATGGCTACACCTACTTCCACTTCATGGTTAGAGAAGACCTTGTCTGAGAAGAGGAAAACAGTTCAACTTACTCTCCTTGAAAAAGATTTTGTTGGTCAATTCATTCAGAGAACTCCCAAGCCTAAGAAACTAACGACTACGTCTAGGTTGTTGGAAGATGGCAGTATTGGGAATATGTATGTAGAAGTAGCACACCCCTCAATGCAGAAGGAAGCAGGTCAAGCAACCGTTAGTGATTTCAACATGAAATATCCCACTCATTTGATAAAAACCAAGGTTACCCCAAGTTTCTAAGACGAGGAGGACAGGGGACGGCGAGACGAGTCCCCAAGTTTCCAAGTTTTGAGGCCAAAATTAGGGACAACGGGGGATGGCTATATAAAAATATAGGGAAATTTTAAATATTCAATACATAACATGAATAAGGCATGCATAATATACATTATAGAACATTAACATATAACATTTGTGTTCAACATTATGCCAATACTCAATACGCATTCAAAATTAACATACATGAATCATGAAACAACCTCCAAGTTATAATTTATAAACTTATATCAAAATGCCCAAAGGCGACATTGCCGCCATATAGTTTTAAAGTTTGCTATGAAAATCAAAATACAATATCGTATGTCTAATTTCAATAATGAATACAAAATAAACAAAGAGCACTACTGCCCCTAATCATCATCTCTCATAAGCGCATCAAAATCAGAGTCATCCTCTAAGTCATTGCCAGTGTGATGCTCCTCCTCAGCCAATGGAACCCCAACCAAACCCTCAGCTATCTCCTCCTCATCTACCTGGGCCGCATCCTCGGGATCAATATCCCACCGTAGAGCTGGAGTCTGTCAATACTCTGGAGTCTGCCGATCCTGAAGCCGAAGAGCACTATGAACGGCCACTAGCTTCTCCGCTCGTCTAGAGGTAAGTCTATTCCTCTTGAGGGAGTGAATAAAGCTATACATGGACCAATTCCTCTCTACAACAGAGGAACTAGCAACTTGTGCAAGAAGGCAAGTAGCAAGTGTCTTCAACTGCGATGTATGCCTCCCATGATAGGTCCACCATCCAATAGGGTTCAACTGAGCTAATATAGCTCTATCCAACCTCGCCTATGGTTTACTCAATTTGGGCCATTAAGATTTGCAAAGTCTAGAAATTATGACCGAAGTAGTGAAGCCTGCTCTACTGGATAAATCTTTTCAATGGCCTATGTGAACCCAACTAAAACCTTAGCATCATCACATGGAGGCACCCTACCATCCCTTGGTGCATACCATTTTGGATTTAGAGCAAAGGCAGCCATATGAAGCGGGGTGTTCATTGTATTCCACCTCCGCGTCACAATGGGCCTAATGTGTTGCTCATATAAATCCAAAGTGGAGTCCTTTGCCAAAATAACTCGCTTGATCTTCCCAAGCATACTATCAAATGTCTCATATATCTCTCCAAGACTAGTTAGTTGACATCTACAATAGGCGAGATGAAGGAGCAAATATATCTGCAAAATGCAAACAAAAAATTCAAAATAATTAGTTGACAAGTTAATTGACACGTTAGAAACCTCAAAAGTTGGAACATTGGACAATAAAATTAAATTATTAAAATCAGAAATTTAATATGAAAATCAGCCATCTAATGTCTTACCTCACATTGGCCCACCAATCGTCATCGAGGATCTTTTGTTTGATGGTCTTTCCTTGAGTAGAAATTGCATTAGGCCATCTAGTCCACTCTGCATTGACCATCATCAATTGTAGAGGCTCATGCACCTCAACCATCCTCTCCAACAGGATGAAGTATGTGGCATATCTACATTCATTAAAAAATAAAAATTTAAAACAAAATCAGATTATGAATACAAATTGAAATTGAAACAAAATGAAGTAAATGGCATACCTTGTCTCAACAGGTTTGAGAAACTCCTTCTTTGAAAATGTTCTGAAGAGAGCAAGTGAGGTGTGGTGATTGCAAATGAACATTTGAATATCTCTAGCTTTTGCCACCGTTTTCTTCACCCAATCGAACTTCCCTGTCTTTTAATGCATTGTTCAATGCATGAACACAACATGGGGTCCAAAATATGTGCCTGTAAGTACCCTCCACCATCAACCCAGCTGATTTGCACACACATGCTGAATCGGTGATCACCTACACCACATTTGCAGCCCCAACCTCCTCTATGGCATCTCTCAAAATGGAAAACTGGAAGTCTGCATCTTTACGTCTCCCCGAACAATCTACGGCTCTAAGAAAATAAGAACCAGCAAGGCATGTAACTGACATTGATGAGTGGCCGACGTCTACAATCAGTCCACCCATCCATCACTATAGAGCACCCCGTTCTCATCCACTTTTGCCTCATCTCCTCCATTAACACATTAACTTTGGAGTACTCTTTATCTAGGAGGGTGGTGTGTAGCTTATGATCTCCAGGGGGTACGAATGAAGGACCAACAGTGGCTATGTCTTTCACCATTTATTTGAAATAAGAGGAACGAGCCACATGAAATGGAATGGCAAGGGCAAAAAAGAATTTGGCAAGGGAGGATTCAGTGGTTTCTCATGCTTGGTTTTGAAAGATGGACTCAACTGAGGCTGCCTTATCACTACCAATCACCTTCCTCTTTCCTCTTAAGACAACACTACTACCAACCGTGGAAGGACTAGGAGTAGGCATAGATGATTGTGAACTTGGGAAAGGAGACCCACTTTGAACCCCACCATCACACTCCATTTGAATTTTTTGGCACTCTAAAAATAGCTCATCTGTCAATGCAGGACACACTCTAACTCCATGGCCCACCTCACCCAAAAAATGAGACCTAACTCTAGTGTAGCTGCCACTAAACTCCTTTCCACAAACATGGCAAAACCAAACCCTACTCCCCCCTGAATTTTTTTGTTTTTCACCCATGGTTGTCACATATTGAAGGAATGTTTTTTTTTTTGGTCTAATGGGTGTCTTGCATAGTCTTTCATGGTTTTGGTATTGGTTGATGAAGGAGGGCATTGGGTAGGGTTTCTTTGCTCTCTAGTTCTACTACCACCCCCACCACTTTCCCTTCTAGCTTGCATTTCAACTTCACTATCACTTCCACCCTCACTGTTGCTCATGTTTTTTGTTTTTAGAATCCAAGTTTAAACTGAAAATACAAAAAAATAAAAAAAATCAGACAATGTATGCTTCACATTTTGCAAAAAAATGAAAAAAAAAAATAGGGAAAGGAAATGCATACCTCTTTGGTGGATTTGCACTCCCAACAACACTATTTCAACCTCCTCTCCTCCTTCAAACTGCTGCTCCTCCTTCAATGGCTGCAACTTCTTTTTCTCTCAAACCCTTGGCTGCTCAAACAAACAAAATGCATAAAATGAGGTTAGAGAGGCCATTTTTCCTTCATAAAGGAGTCAAAATCACTTGGGACCACACATGCCACATAGGTAGGGGCGTTATTTTTTTATTTTATGTTTTAAACTTGCAAAATGCGGGGGACAGTCGGCCGTCCCCGAGACCGGTCAGCCTTCCCCCCGTTCCGCGGACATTTCCAGCAAATTTTCAAAAAACGGGGACGGTCCCCTGTCGTCCCCATGCTGTCCCCCAATACCCGGGACGTCCCGGGGACAGGGACGGGGCATTTGGGGGCGAGGGAGGGGGGGAGGCGGGGCGCATCCCCGGGTTTCCCTACTAAAAATAGTCGCACAAGACATGCATTAGTATGCAGAATGATAATAAAGATTTAAATAAATTAATAAAAGAATACAAGGCCAATCTCCATTTAACAAAGATAAAATATATTAAACCTGGCCAACTTGTCTAAGAAGATTAAAATTAATTCCTAGCCGACCTGCCTAAAGGAATTAAGTCACCCAAGTTAATAATTAAAAAAGCAGTGAATCATATTTATAGAGTGGTTTTGTTTAAAAGTGGCGATTGGAAAAGGAAAGGATGTGCCCCTTCTCAAGAGGTATTGTGAAGTGATATCTCCCTTTGAAGGATATAAATAGAATGGGAAATTTGAGGAGAAGGCATGGATCATTGGTAGCAGATTTATAAATTTGAGAATAGCAGATCTAAGTGCTCTAAGGAGCCAGCAATCAGACCTCTCATGGACGCATAATTCAGTAACAAAAATCAGATACAGCGCCTCACATAAGTTGCATGCATATAAGGTTATATTCAGAAACAGCAGTCAATTAAAGGCATCAGCCTATTACATTTTTATTCACATGAGTTTAGAGAAATAAAGATCAGATACAGCGACATTGTTAGTGTTTTATAGCTGCGAGAGGTATTTCCCTAAGCAAAATTAAACAAAGGCAGGTCGACCTATCATGTTTTTATAAACAAAATATTATAATTGCTAGCCTGGCTCTAGAGTGAGCTCGCCTGGTCTTGTATATATATGAGAAAGTGTCTCCACATTAAGCATAAAAATCAATCAATTCATTCCAATTCGAATTTCTTTAGCAGCAGGTTCACTATCAAGAGCAATAGATTTGCTTCAAGGAGAAGTGGTATTATTTTGTGTATTCAAGGAAATTGCACTATCTTCAAGTGCAGATCCATTGTATGAGATTCGGCCTTTCTAGGGCCTGATTTTGAGTGTTATTTCTGCACTTCTATTTCTGATTTATAAGAGAATAAATTGTTGGGTTTTTCTCCCTCAAGTAGAAGGGTTTTCCTAGGATAAATTCGGTGTTCATTGTTCTTTGTGTTGTATTTTATGCTTATTTACATTTTTGATCCTAAAATTAACATGGTATCAGAGCGGGTTTAGAGAAGATTTGATCAGATTTGTCTAAGCATTCTTCATTGAATATCATTCCCATTCGGAGCAGACCTAAGGGCAGATCTTGAAGGCGAATTATTGCAGACCTTGAAAGCGAATTATTGCAGACCTAAGGAGGTGAATTATTGCAGACCTAAGGGCAGATCTTGAAGGCGAATTATTGCAGACCTAAGGGCAGACCTTGAAGGCGAATTATTGCAGACCTAAGGGCAAACTTTAAAGAAGTTGATTCATGGAGGCATGAACGAGCTATGTGTGGGCCACATCACTTGGAGGAGAAAATGAAGATCGAAGGAAAGGATGAGCACTCGAAAGAAGTCCTCTACCTCACACAACTTCAAGAGTTTCAAAGGACCAAACGAGCTATGTGTGACCGAACGAGCTAGGCATGAACGAGCTATGTGTGGGCCACATCACTTGGAGGAGAAAATGACGATCGAAGGAAAGGATGAGCACTTGAAAGAAGTCCTCTACCTCACACAACTTCAAGAGTTTCAAAGGACCGTGTCTATGATGGATGATGTCTACTTGCAGCACCTTATGGTTAATGACCATCTCTCCAAAATGTGTGAGTGTTACAAGGAACATCATCGGGCGAAGATGACGGTTGTCAGGAGGAGAAAAATGGCTGCAACTAAATCAACAAAGATAAGTTCTATTATGTATCATTCCTTTAATTGTTCTATCTAAAGATATTTGCTAGATGACTACATGTTTCATTTGTATTGGGGAAGTTTGATTTTATGAACTATCGCTAATCTCTTTAAAATGCAGGATGGATCAAGGAGAAAAAAGATGATGGATTAATTATCAGAGATTGCATTCAAAGGGAGGAAGAGCTTGAGGCATCCTATGAGGAATTCATGTCGGCTGGAGAAATGAACAAACATGGAGACATAGTTTGCAGCCATGGGACTGAGTTGGTGGCACATAACTCTCATGATTTTTCACTGAAGTCATCTTTCGGGGGCACAAGGTTGGGTCAGCCTTGGATGGAGAGTTTGCATCAGCAAAGAAGATTGAGAAGGATGAAGGCACTAAACAACAGTACGACAGAAATCCTGTCCTCCTGATTTGGAACAGCAATCTATGGTTTTTGCATGGTCAACTATTGGCAGCCCTAGAAAGAATTGTGGAAAACAGTGAGGTTCCTATCAAAGATCATTGAAGAAGACATGCTATTGGCTATTGGATTGAGAGTTGTGAAAGCAAAACAGTTTTCAATTCTTTGCTAATTGGGTAAATCAATGGCATGTCCGGGAAAAGGACTAAGGTTCAGAGATCCGTCAATGGAGGGGAGCTCACTTCCAGAGGATTTTTGAAATCTCTATATTGACGTTGGGATCAAGAGGGAGTTTTGTAAGATGGAGTCCTATGTAATGAGGAACTAGAGTGACTCACTGAGAAGAAGTGAAGGTGTCAACTAAGTGGGTCTTTGGAAGGCCTCTTCAACTGTAGAGAACAGGAATTGCACAAGGCAGTCAACCTTATTTTGACATTGGTAGCACCGCAAACCTATTCAGAATAGGGTGATCTGGGATGAGGTCAAGGAGGACTAAGTCCTGAACTCTCGCAAGTCACTTAAAGGTGCTGCTAGGAGTAGTGCCGGAAGTATGTGTTGGAAACCGTTCCTCTAAGGCAAGCATTGCAAGCAATCTTGGACGAGGAGGTCACAGCATCATTAAGATTGGTGTAAATACTGGAGTCATCTTTCGAGGGCACAAGGTTGGGTCAGCCTTGGATGGAGAGTTTGCATTAGCCAAGAAGATTGAGAAGGATGAAGACACTAAACAACGGTATGAGAAATCATGTCCCCCTGATTTGGAACAGCAATCTATGGTTTTTGCATGGTCAACTATTAGCAGCCCTAGAAAGAATTGTGGAAAACAGTGAGGTTCCTATCAAAGATCATTGGAGAAGACATGCTATTGGCTATTGGATTGAGAGTTGTGAAAGCAAAACAGTTTTCAATTCTTTGCGAATTGGGTAAATCAATGACATGTCCGGGAAGAGGACTAAGGTTCAGAGATCCGTCAATGGAGGGGAGTTCACTTACAGAGGATTTTTGAAATCTCTCTATTGAGGTAGGGATCAAGAGGGAGTTTTGTAAGATGGAGTCCTATGTCATGAGGAACTAGAGTGACTCACTAAGAAGAAGTGAAGGTGTCAGCTAAGCGGGTCTTTGGAAGGCCTCTTCAGCTGTAGAGAACAAGAATTGCACAAGGCAGTCAACCTTATTTTGACATTGGTAGCACCGCAAACCTATTCAAAATAGGGTGATCTGGGATGACGTCAAGGAGGACTAAGTCCTGAACTCTCGCAAGTCAGTTAAAGGTGTTGCTATGAGTAGTGTCGGAAGTATGTGTTGGAAACCGTTCCTCTAAGGCAAGCATTGCAGGCAATCTTGGACGAGGAGGTCATAGCATCATTAAGATTGGTGTAATGTATATTTCTCTAAGACGGACAAATATGAGGTGAAAGCCCTTGTAGTGTATATTTCTCTAAGATGGAGAAATATGAGGTGAAAGCCCTTGTAGTGTATATTTCTCTGAGACTGAGAAATATGAGGTGAAATCCCTTGTACAAGATCACATCTCTGAGACTGAGTTGTGCTTTCCACAATTGGGTGTAGCCATTGTAGACGTCATGTTGAGAGACTCCATGACGAGGATATTTGAGAATACCTCCCTAGCTAAGAGGGAGTGTTAGTGTTTTATAGTTGCGGAAGGTATTTCCCTAAGCAAAATTAAACAAAGGTAGGTCGGCCTATCATGTTTTTATAATCAAAATATTATAATTGCTAGGTTGGCTCTAGAGTGAGCTCACCTAGTCTTGTATATATATGAGAAGGTGTCTCCACATTAAGCATAAAAATCAATCAATTCATTCCAATTCGAATTTCTTCAGCAGCAGGTTCACTATCAAGAGCAGCAGATTTGCTTCAAGGAGAAGTGGTATTATTTTGTGTATTCAAGGAAATCGCACTATCTTCAAGTGCAAATTCATTGTATGAGATTCGGCCTTTCTAGGGCCTGATTTTGAGTGCTATTTCTGCACTTCCATTTCTGATTTATAAGAGAATAAATTGTTGGGTTTTTCTCCCTCAAGTAAGAGGGTTTTCCCAGGATAAATTCGGTGTTCATTGTTCTTTGCGTTGTATTTTCTGCTTATTTACATTTTTTATCCTAAAATTAATAGACATTACTATATTATCTATTTCCATTATAGAGTCAATTATTCATTCAAACTTATTTCAGAATTTAAATCAGAAAATTGATAGTATTATCAGTCTTAACACCTATTTTTATTCATATCTATAAATGGGCTAGTATGATCAGAAATTAGAGTGTTCTCTAGAGATTTATAACCTTTTATACGTGCTCTATCAAAATTATTGTTTCTTGGCATATTTGATATCTTCATCTATAAATATAAGGCAAAATTCAAGATAAATCCATAAGGGACATTACACAACATCACTAGAGTTAATCTAGGGCCTTCAACTAGAGATGGCAATGTGCAAAATTTCCAAGTGACAGCTGCTAGGTTGGTGGAAAGAACAGCTAGAGACAAGCAAAGCAAAGATGAATTGAAACATCTGGTGAAGATTTTGACTGATTGCTTGAAATCTATATTAGATTTTGCTCACCAACCAATTAGTCAAGCTAGTGCCACATTTGATCCAACATCTTCCATAGGAAAAGAAATGGTGGATAAGATGCAAGGCTCTAAGGCTTATGGGAAGGCTACTAAAGAATGGGCCACAAATATATTAACTAAGGGAACTAAATTTATCTCTGATATGAAGAAGATATGTAAAGATATTGAAGTTTTGAGAACTGAAGTTGATAAAGAGATTGCTTCTGCCAAGCACGAAGAATCAATTTGGGAAAAAATTGATAATGATTTCAAAGGAATGATAGAAATGGGTACAGATAAATTGGTCAATGAGCAAATTTTACATAAGAGATTGCTTCTGCCAAGCACGAAGAATCAATTTGGGCAAAAATTGATAATGATTTCAAAGGAATGATAGATATGGGTACAGATAAATTGGTCAGTGAGCAAATTTTACCAAGTGCCAATGATAACAGATGTGTTATGTGGAAGAGGAGCATTGAATGGAAAAAAATTTGTTGTGAAGCAACATATCTTGGAACAGGGCAAGGCACTTATGAGTGTAATGCAATGAGGGTGAAGATTCAAAAAAATCTTTTGGGCATTGGCATTCATCTCAGAAAAGAAAGGAATTCTAATGATGAAGATGAGAAGACACTGAAGGGAGCTTCAAAGAGATAGTTGAGAGCCTCTATGACAAACAGAAATTCGGTGTGGAAAGCATGAGGAGGCTCAGTGGCATTGACTTGGCATTGTTTTAGTTTGGTGGACTTGCAAAAACATACGCAAGGAAGATCGAGGCAGCAAGAGCTAACAAAGCTCTTTGGAAATTAAGAACTAAAAATGCAATCATCCCTCAACACGGTGACATGCCTCCCATAGTAAAGGCATTTTATGCTTACCAAGCCAAAGTTGTTGTGTCAACTGCCCAATCGTCTGAAGGAGTTACCGAAAACATTCCACCTCAGCAATAGTCACTTTTATTTGCTTAAAAATATCATATGGACTTTTATGTTTTATGGAAGTTGAAAAGACTCTTATTTTTGGTGGTTATTCAAGAAGCGGTTACTCTCGCTCTCTTATTTATGTAATATGATGCAACTGAAAACTCTCTTAAGAATTTTGGAATTGAGATACACAGAACTGAAAACTTTGCGTTTGTGAACATATAATTTGGATCATTGGATGAATGATTGAAATTATCATGATCTGTGTATTTTGATTAATTTTTGAAGTTATTGCATTTCTTTGTGAGTGTATAAATTCCATTATTTATTTGATCCATTTATGTTTCGGTATCATCTTTGGCTATAAGATTTCAGTTTACATTTCGTGGGATGTGGAGTAGATTGTGTGCTATGCATATCTATGATTGCAATTTATCTATTAGGTTCCATTTTCTGTAAACAAGCAGAAGAATTTGATATCTTGCCTTTCCTACTTTCTGGTTAAAAGCATACCCCATTTAAATTTAACTTAAAAACAAATTATTTATCAGAAGAGGGAGTTGTACCTCACAAAATTCAGAGAGAAGCTATTTCCCATAGAAATGGTTTACCGTTTACTCAACTGTTGGCAATTAATATGCATTTAACTTGGGTAATAGAGTTAAGAATTTGAGTTTTGAAAAAGTGCATAATCTATTAACCAACACCATGCACTTGTCATTTCTATCTTGCATATTTGTTTTGAAGCTCTTTTAGCCTAGTTGCTCTTCATTTTCAGCAGTACCATCTCCGACATCATATATTTGAGTATCATAGTGTATCTAGAAATTATATCATTGAATATTTTGGTGCATTCTTGAGCTGACGAGATTTGCTTCAGATCATTTACTTGCCTATCTAGACATGCAATTACGCAAAGCACAGTAAACTAGTTTATACATTCATGAGTGATTCATCTGAGACTAGCAGTATATTTCAGAAGATATAACAATTGTTTCTTTATCCATTCAATGCTTCAATGCTCTTATACAAAAATAGGGAAGGGAATGATGTTCCAACAACACAGTCCTTTTCCCGACTACAGAAAAGATATATAAACTTGCCTATGGTTGCCAAGGGATTCCAACCGTCAGCAACCACTCAAAACTACTTCAATCAGCCAATGAGACATAACTAATCTTGCTGACTAACTAAAATTACAACATAGCTAATAATTGAGATATATATTTTATTCTATCTACATGGATTCAATGTAAAAACATAAAAATAAAAAATAAAAATGGTACTTTGTCATCCTTCCTTCACCATTTCCACAAGTATACTTAGGCTTTGTGTGCTATTTGAACAAACCTACAATTAAAGTAATCGCACATCCTGTCTACTTTCATTTCATTGTTTGCTTTGGGAGTTAGATCTTTGTTTGAAAAACTACTTCTCCTCCTCCCTTTCCATCCGATCCTTCAATCGCTACACCCAATCAAGACCAAACTGTCATAACCCAATTTATTGCATTTTAATTATAATATGGTAAATTGAATTATTGAAGAAATTCCATATGTTAAATGGAAATTTTGAAATTTTTGAAATAGATTGAAAGGAGTTGACTGATGTTGACTATGTGATCTTTTTAAATTATCTTATATGTTATCAAGAATTGAACGTTACTAATGAATTTTGCAAGTGCAAATGTGTGCAGTTGCAAGGTGACAGGTTGAAGGACGAGAACACGGTTGAAGTAGGATTGTTTAGCCGAATCGAATGGTAAGCTAGATGGAATCTGGGTGCACACACTACAAAAATGGCATGATATCTGCATTTGAAAATTCATATAGGAATTATATAAAGCCGAGTAAAATGACTCGATGATAGAAAAGATGTATTTGTGAAATGAAAATTACGTGGAATTTATATTTAAAAAGTCAATCTTGAGCTTGTGTTTTGAATTTAGAGGAAAACAAAAGTGAGATTTGGTATGTGAATGAATGTGTGAATTTCAATTATGCATTTAATATCATTGGTGAAATGGAAATGAAAGACCATTTTTATATAAATGATAGATATGCACATGAAAACATTTATATGCAAATACAAATATATGTGTGTATATATATATATATATATATAAACACACACATATATGTGTGTGTGTGTGTGTGTGTGTGTGTGTGTGTGTGTGTAATAATACATATATAAATATATATGTGTGTGTGTCGAGAACATACATATTTGTGAACAAACATGAATATAAATATAAAAGTATATAAATATATATATATAAGAATATATATACATATATATATATATATATATATATCTTATCAATGAACTTGAAACCGATAATAACCATTATCGAATTGATGAAATTTAAAACGATATCATGAGAAAATCCCACGAAGGGCGTGATCTGCCATCGATAGTATGGCAATATTCAAATTTAGAATGGGGCGACAATATTATTAATGCCCATTATCATTTTGAAACAGCCCCTTAGTGGAGGCGTAGTAAAATGTAGGAAAGATGCTATTTTGAGAAAAAAATATTGACTCCAACCGACAGTGAACTTGGTGTGGAACGAAGCATTATAGAAAAAAAGCCGAAGGGAAATTCCTTGTTGCAGAGGTAATCGGTGATTTTTCATTAAAATGTTGTTTTTCAATTGATTTTACAGTTTTTATCTTTATTTCCATGCTCAAACCGAATCGTTGCATTATCAATTCTATTGATTGAATAAAACTAGACCATCGAACTCTTAAGCAAACTATACGAATTAGATTTATGGCTCTATTGTTTTCTTTTCTACACTTGGATTCTCCTGGGCATGTAAAGCCTACGGCTTGGAAGAACCGACTATATATATTACTTTGTAAGATTTTGATGCCGCCGACCCTGTGTTTAGGTTGCATGTATGTTTTTATTTAGATAAGCTCATCACATGGCTATCAGGGAAACCTGATAGGCCTGTGATTGGAGCGGTGTGAATTATATGTTGTCGCCACCCCTTTTAAGGTAGGCCGAAGCCAGCACAGAAGGATTTTGATGTATACACATTTTACTTGCTTATTATTGTCTATCCAATGGACACCCATTCAGGCCAAAGCCATCACCTTCGATCTTGCATTGAAGAGTAACTCTAATGTTTTTGTTGCCTCATCGCCGAGGGCGACGATGGGCTCATGTCGCCTAGCATTGTATATGAGATTTTGTTATTTCTTGCAGATTGAAGATACCAGTAACTCTAATGTTTTTGTTGCCTCATCGCCAAGGGGGACAGTGGGCTCATGTCGCCTAGCATTGTATATGAGATTTTGTCATTTCTTGTAGATTGAAGATACCCTGTTTATGTTGCCAAGTCCATTCAGGATGAAAGCTAAACGATGAATTCATTCCCTAAATTTGTTTGCATGTGTAGTATAGTAAACCATCACTCAATAGGAACGACATCCATGTCATCTTTGGAGGCGATTACACTCAAGCTGAGGGTAAGTATTATGGCTACGCCCTCAACCACCATGTTTTAAGAAACAGTCAACAAATGTGGGTCATTTTAGAATGACAAAAGTATAATATATGTAAACTATTAATAAGGGTTTCAACCCGAACCTAGTTAAGAGTGATCCCATGGTTCTGATCATTTTATCATAGTTGAATTAATGATTAGCATGCCATCCAATTCTTTTAAATTCTCTCCAAAAGCTGATAACAGCTTCATTTTAGTTATTTCTTACATTAAATTTTATATACAATTGTTTAGAATAATAGAGCTTGGAAAATGAAGCAATGGAACTTGAAGCTGCAACCATAAACCATTGTAACTGACATTATTTTGTCATAAACTATAACTGTTTAGCTAGAAACAGCATTGTATTATTGTAAATAGTGAATGTTTTGTTGGAAACGACATTGTTTTGTCATAAACTGTAACTGTTTAGCTAGAAATAGCATTGTATTATTGTAAACAGTGAATGTTTTGTTGGAAATGACATTGTTTTGTCATAAATTGTAACTGTTTAGCTGGAAACAGCATTGTATTATTGTAAACAGTGAATGTTTTGTTGGAAACAACATTGTTTTGTCATAAATTGTAACTGTTTAGTTGAAACAGCATTGTAATATTGTAAACAGTGAATGTTCGGCTATAAACGACATCGTTATGTTGTAAAAGTGAATATGTAGCTGAAAACAATCTTGTTCAGTAACTGTTTAGTTGAACCAGCATTGTTTACTTATAAACCGTGATCGTTCTACATAAAACAACTTGTTTTGTAACTGTTTAGTTGGAAACAGTAATGTTTTGTTATAAACAGTAAAAGTGTTTATATGTAAACGGCCTTGTTGAATATTACAACTAGTATGATACAAACAGAACAACAATATGTGAGAAACTATTAATACAAATTTATTCTAGATTCAATTATTTTTTGAATATCTAACAAATGAATACGTCAAAATGGAACATTATTAGATGATAGCAATCTAATTTAATGGTTTTATTTCAGAATGTATGCACAAACCAATAACTTAAGTAGGCACATATATGTGTATGCACATAGACTTCGTCTATGTACATACACATACTTGTGACATACCTTCTTTTGATTCTTACTTAATTCATTCTCAAATGGATAATGATTTATGTTGAAAGTAACCTTGGGTCATGTGAATGATATGACTAAATAATGTAATGTACAGTTCCATTTGAATCATGCATCCAATTTTTGCTTAGTGAAAAAATTAGTAATCTGATTTTCTTTTCCATAGACATATGTGAGAAGAATATTCTTTTACTTGAATAGAACAGTGATACCTAAGTAGACTAGAGCACCTCAGGGTAGATGCTGCTAGAGGGTAGATAGCTGTTATGAAATATTGTGTAGTAGAAAGTTACCTTCCAGGAGGGGTGCTGAAATGAAGTTCAGAGAGTATAGGTTCACTTTACTAGAACCTATTGTTTGTTGTTGCAACAAAGTTTTTATGCTTGGCCAAGCAATATAGTTCATTTTGTGTGTATGGACTCTGTGATAACACTCTCTGCCATTCCTAGCATAGATCTTGCATTTTCTTTTCTAACTTGTAGATAGAAATTGCATGTTGATGTATGGGCACGCATCAGATTCCACCTTGCAGATTGTTCTTTTGCTAAACTTTTCGTGCAGGGTTGGGTATTCTTCAAGTTGGAAGAATTTTGGGGAAGTGTAAGCTTCGTGGTTGGGCAGTAAAGCGCTTCAACCATGTTCTTGTCCACCAATGGAGGCGAGCATCAAGAGGAATCTTAGATGTACACAAGACTATTTAGTCTATGATGTAACCTTGATGTACCTTGATATAAAAGTTGTACAATGTAATGACTTTGTGGCCTTGTGAGCCAAGTCAAAATTGAGTATTATAATTTGGTTTGATATCCTTTGGTTTAGTTGATGACATATGGAACTACCTATGTTATACATAGTTTCAGGTATAGGGACAACATGGGACAGCAAGATGGATTTTTGGTATGGCAAAAAAAATTGTAGCACATATATAATATATTTTTTTATCTATGAATATTTTATAACTATTTTATAATAAAAATTTAATATTTCATATTCTTATAGTGCATAGAGCTAAAAGCCTAAGAGTATGGCCATTCAACATTGAAAACTTTGAAAATTGAAACATATGAAGTGAAATGTGAAACTAACAAACATTGTACATTCAAATGAAATCTGAAATCAGGAACTAAGAGTTCAAATATCAAAATGAAAAATTAAAATGCAGTCTTATGTTCAATATCAGTTATACAAATGTAAGCCTCTATTTCTACTATCAATGAAATGCCTAACCATCAATTTTCAAGTTTATGTGGTGTTTAGAAGTATAAATTGTTGGAGTACAGAGCCACTGAGAGGGGGGGAGAAGGGGAGAGTGAATCAGTGGTCAGATAAAATTAATCTCAAAACCTTAACACTCTTAACCACACAAAGACGTGCAAATTACAACAACACATGTGAATCTGAAAGTACTGAATCATGCACAAAGCAGCACATCATCAAGGAAACATGAGACACCAAATTTATGAGTGGAAAAACCCTAAAAGGGTGAAAAAACCGCTCTGAACAATTGCTTTTATTACTCCAAAGGGCACCAACCCTGTTTACGTTTAGTGAGCACCAACCCACCAAGAGCACCAACTCTCCTTCGAAGCACCAACCACGAAAAACATTGAGTGAGCACCAACCCACCAAGTGCACCAACTCTCCTTCGAAGCACCAACTCCGAAAACACCGAAGCACCAACTCCAGTCTTCGAATACAAGAAGATCAATACAGAGTACTACTCTGTTTACATTGAAATACAAAAGTTATAGATGTACTTGTTATTGAAAGATAGCATCGGTCAGATCTGGAAAAACGATTGCTGCAAGCACCATCGTATTTCTTATCTGATTGATTTTATCGCTATTTCTGAACATCATATCATTCAAATCTATGAGTATAAAATGCGAATCATATTTGTATTCTAAATTGATATTTATAGTGTTATTCGCTGGTCAGTAAATATGTGTTATGCTAAACGCATTGTTAACTATGTGTTAACACGGACTCTAAAGAGCACGTCCCATGAGTGGACGTGTCTCCACTCTTGGAGACACGTCCTCTCATGAGACGTGTCTCTTAGAGGCCTGATTTCCTAAACATATATTTAGCGAATCCTTCAATGATATGCAGACATAGAAATCTGATAATGTTCTGCATTCAGCACATTAAAATTTAATAAATCTGGAAGTCGAAATTCTGTCTCTCTGGAAGTCGAAAATCTGTGTCTGAGTTTTGTAGAGTTCTGAATCTGAAAACCTGGTAGAAAACTAAATCTCCCTTCTTGCCATTAGATTTGTATTCATTTACATGGTATCAGAGCCAAGTTGTGCAATTCCCTTACAAATCTAATATCAGTTTGCTCCTGGAAATTCGCATTTTCTAAAATCGAATTCAATCACATTCTTCACAATGTCAAGCGTGATCAGATTTGAAGATCGCCTTGCAGGAGCAGAAAATTTCACATCATGGAAATTTAGAATCATGATGATCCTTAAGGAACATAAGGTAGACTCACTTGTAAGAGAAAATTTGGAACAACCCAAGTCTGAACCTGAGAGAACTCAATGGGTAGAAAACAATGAAAAGGCTATGAAAATACTTGTAGATGCAGTTAGGGATCACATAGTGCCTATCCTAGCTAAACATGAATCTGCCTACCTCATGTTCAAATCTCTTGAGAGTACCTATGAGATCAACAACACCTGTAGGACTCTTGCGTTGAAAAGGCAAATCAACAATGTTCAGATAATCAAAGGAGAGTCCATTAATGCATACTTCATGAGGATTACTGAACTGAGAGATCAATTGTCCACCATTGGATATCAGATTGACAGCAAAGAGTTAGCCCTAATTGCTCTAGGAGGTCTTCCAAACTCTTGGGAGTCTTTTGTTCAAGGTATAAGTGCAAGATCTAAACTCCCTAAGTTTGATAGGCTAAGATCTGACTGTCTTCAAGAAGAATCCAGACTCTCTTCCAAAGAGAATAAACAAAAGAAAATAGATGAAGACATTATTGCACTCAACTCAACATCTAATAAACAGAATAAGAAAAAATCCTTCAAGAAAGGGTCTTCCAAAAGAAAGAGAAATTCCAATGGAAAAGGTCCTCATAAGAAGAAAGATATTTCTCAAGTACAATGCTTTAGATGTGATCAATATGGTCACTATGCATTGAAGTGCCCTGATAGGACTAAACAACAAACTTCCTTTGCTAAAGTAGGAAAGTCAAATTCAGATCATGAACCTGAAAACTTTGTGTTCCATTCAGCCCTTTCTAGTCAAGTATCCGAACTCACTCTCAACTGGGTGATTGACAGTGGTGCTTCTAGACATATCACAGGATTCAGAGAACACTTAGATACTTTGACCGAAAGGTTTGATGAAGAAGTAACCATCGGGGATGATTCAGCACACCCTGTAAGAGGGGTTGGAACTTGCTCTATCAAGTTGAAATCTGGGCTCTCTCTTCAACTCTCTGAAGTCTTGTTTGTACGTGGAATAAAGAGGAATCTTATATCCATCTCTTCCCTTGAAGACAATGGTTATAGAGTTACCTTTATAGATGGAAAAGTTCTTGCTTGGCCTAAAAACTCATCTATCAAGAAAGCCCTCACCATAGGTGTAAGACAAGGGTACCTTTATAAACTATGCACTGAAGTCAATCAAGCCCTTACCCTTGACACCTTTGAGTCAAATGAGATTTGGCATAGAAGATTAGGTCACCTTCATTTCCGTGCCCTACCTTCTGTGGAAAAACTTGTAACAGGCTTACCTAAGTTAAAACCATCTCATGAAGGAACTTGCAAAGGTTGTGCCTTGGGGAAGAATTCAAAGGGATCCTTTCCCTCTAGTTTGAGCAAAACTCTTAATGTGTTAGAATTGGTTCACTCAGACTTATGTGGACCCATGTCTGTACCCTCTAAAGCAGGATTTCTTTACTATGTCATATTTGTAGATGACTTCTCTAGGAAAACCTGGATCTATTTCCTTAAGTGTAAAGAATCATTAGAAATCCTCAAAAGGTTCAAAGAGTTCAAAGCCATCTCTGAAAATTTCTTCGGAAAGAAAATAAAAATCTTAAGAACAGACAATGGGAAAGAATACACCTCTGAGATTTTTAAGGAATTTTGCCTAGAAGCTGGAATTAAGAGGGAGTTCACAGTTGCCTACAATCCCCAGCAAAATGGGGTTGCTGAAAGGAAAAACAAAACCATTGTAGAAGCTGCTAAAGCAATGCTACTTGACCAAAACATTGATACTTCTTTTTGGGCAGAAGCATCTAGGACTGCTGTCTATATTCAAAATAGATGTCCTCATTCACATCTTGATAACAAAACTCCTGAAGAAGCCTTTACCGGTGTGAAACCTGACATCAGTCATTTTAGGATCTTTGGCTGTCCTGTCTATATTCATGTACCTAAAGAGAAGAGATCCAAACTAGAACCTTCCAGAAAGAAGGGGGTGTTTATGGGTTATAGTGAAAATTCCAAAGCATACAGGATTTACATTCCCGGGCAGAATCAAATTGAGTTGAGTCGAGATGTCATCTTTGAAGAAGACATTGCATTCAAAAGGGCAAGAAGCTCCTCTGAGTTAGAAACCCTTTCTCCTAGAGTACCTGAGGTGGAACCTGATTCTGAAATTCAGAGGGAGCATTCTGAGGAAATGTCACTTGAACTTCCATCAAGTGAGAATCCAAATGATAATAAGAGACCACTTTGGGCCAGGAAGATGCTCAAAGAAGCTGAGGTTCATGCAGCACCCAAAGGAACGTTCAGGGAGAGTAAAAGACCCAAACGTTTCTCTGGCTATGTTGCTCTAATAAACAACATCTTAAACTCAGATTCTGACTGTGTTTCAGAAGCCCTTCAACATCAAGCATGGAAAGATGCAATGACGGAGGAATATCAGTCCATTCTAAAGAATGATGTATGGGATGTAGTGCCTAGACCAAAAGGGAAATCTGTTGTCTCTTCCAAATGGCTCTTTAAAATCAAGCATGCTGCTGATGGCAGTATAGAAAAATATAAAGCACGTTTTGTGGCAAGAGGTTTTTCTCAAAAGGAAGGCATTGATTACGAAGAAACATTTGCACCTGTTGCCCGTTACACATCAGTGAGAGCTATGATAGCCATTGCAGCAGCTAAAGGTTGGAAAATCCATCAAATGGATGTGAAAACTGCCTTTCTGAATGGAACCATTGAAGAGGAAGTCTATCTGGAACAGCTTGAAGGTTTTGTGATATATAAACCTGACTCACATGTATGCAGACTGAAGAAAGCTCTTTATGGACTTAAACAGGCTCCCAGGGTCTGGTATGAAAGAATTGACAGCTATCTCTTGGGATTAGGATTTTCCAAGAATGAGGCCGACTCCAATCTCTACTTCGAGGTAATCAAAGGTGATATGCTAATAATTATTTTATATGTTGATGATCTGCTAATAACAGGAGAGGATCACCTCATTGCTCAAGGAAAGCAGGATCTAATCTCTGAATTTGACATGAAAGACTTGGGTATCCTACACTACTTCCTAGGTTTAGAAGTATGGCAGAAATCAGAAGGCATTATACTAAACCAAGGGAAGTATACTATAGACATTCTGAGAAGATTTGGAATGTTGGATTGTAGACCGATGTCTACACCTATGGAAACCAACCTTCACAAATTAAAAGAAGCAGCAGTAGAATCCAAGTGTGCAGATCCAACCCTTTACAGACAAATGATTGGATCCTTGATGTATTTGGTTAACACCAAACCTGATATTTGCTATGCAGTGAATGTTCTCAGCCAGTTCATGTGTGAGCCAAAGGAAATTCACTTAATGGCTGTGAAACATATTTTGAGATATCTTCAAGGCACTATTGGATATGGTCTTCTTTACAAAAATGTTCAATTAGATCTTCATGGGTACTCTGATTCAGATTGGGCTGGAAGTGTAACCGATCGAAAAAGCACATCAGGATGTTGCTTCAGTATAGGATCGGCTATGATCTCCTGGATTTGTAGAAAACAATCTTCAGTTGCACAGAGCTCAACAGAAGCTGAATACATTGCAGCCTCAATGGGAGCAAGAGAAGCAGTGTGGCTTCGTAAATTGCTTGTGGGACTCTTTGGTGAGCCCTTGGATCCTACAATTATTCATTGTGACAATCAAAGTTGCATCAAACTCTCTGTAAATCCTGTCTTTCATGATAGATCGAAGCACATTGAGATCCCCTATCATTATGTAAGAGATATGGTGGAAAAGAAAGTAATTCAGTTGGAGTATATTAGTACAAATGATCAAACTACGGACATTCTCACCAAGCCTCTCTCCCGAATCAAGTGGAGCACTTCAGGAAGAAACTTGGTATGGTTGAAATGTAATTTGTTATTTATGTTTGAAATACAAATTGTTTATAAATTGTACTAATATAAAGATGTTTAATGTGTAAACTCTTTTGTCATGTGTGTGACTCCATGACTTTATGGGCCTATTTTTCTTGTATGCATTATTGAAAGGTGACGATCTTTCTAATAATGTACACTTGTAATTGACATTGTAAAGTGACGACTCTACAATGATCAAACTATCATGGCAGATATCATGTGACTTGATATTATGGACATGTCATGATAGTGTCTCTTATTGATATCATGGGACTTGATATCATTTGTAGATCATTATGATCATTAAGAGATAATCATGGTGGATATTTATATCCATGGATATGCCATGAATTATGGTAGACATCATGTGACTTGATGTCAGTGCACATACCATAATAATAAGATATGATATGAAGAATGTCATGTGACTTGACAATATTGAGAAATCATATTATGTCTTAGATATCACGTGTTTAGGTGATATCTCTAGTTATTAGATTTGATACATCTTCCCTAGCTAAGAGGGAGTGTTATTGAAAGATAGCGTCGGTCAGATCTGGAAAAGCGATTGCTGCAAGCACCATCGTATCTGATTGATCCTATCGCTATTTCTGAAAATCGTTGAGTATAAAATGCGAATCATAGTTGTATTCTAAATCAATATTTATAGTGATATTCGCTGGTTAGTAAATATGTTATGCTAAACGCATTGTTAACTATGTGTTAACACGGACTCTAAAGAGCACGTCCCATGAGTGGACGTGTCTCCACTCTTGGAGACACGTCCTCTCATGAGACGTGTCTCTTAGAGGCCTGTTTTCTTAAACATATATTTTGCGAATCCCTCAATGATATGCAGTCATAGAAATCTGATAATGTTCTGCAATCAGTACATTAAAATCTAAATCTGTAAGTCGAAATTCTGTCTCTCTGAAAGTCGAAAATCTGTATCTTAACTTTTGTAGATTTTGAAATCAAGAATTATTGTAGAACCCTTGAATCCCTCATTCTTGCTATTAGATTTGTTTACATTTACAAATGATTCTAATCAACTACAATTAGTTGTGATTCTTATTTAGATTAGGAAGATTATTAGAAAGAGACACTTGTTTTGTACATGTATTTGGTTCCTAGCTACTTGATGAATTTCAACATATAACACGATGAATATCATATCAACTTGTGAAAGGCAGTCTGAGAGCTGATAGAACTGTTTATGGGAGTCAAGTTTCTCCAAGAGAAATGCACTTGACAAGTATTGAATATTTTCCATGTTGTCACTACGCAAATGCATGTTTCACATTTGAGAAAATAAGAAATATCTTATATAACCATAATTACCAGGTTCAAAGATATTGATTAGTTTGGATGGCCAAGTTTTTTCCTCATCTGGAATTTAAAAGAAAACTAGGTCAAATTTGTGTAGGAATTGAAAAATCCAGATTGAATCAGGCTGGCCCAAAAAAGTCTAGATCCAGCTGGATTTGAAACAGATCCAGTCAAATCTGGTAACCATGAGTACAACTATTCCAATAACACAATCTCCATATTGCATATGTGATCTTTGTTCTTTTCTGTTCAGCATTTAAGGGACTATATTTGGTAATACTAATTGTATCACTTGATCTGCCTGTAGTGGAGGTCCTGCTCTAACATAATTCCATTTTTATGGCATTGACCTGTCAAACATTCCATGCTGCTATACGTCTTACTACAACTGTAACAAGTGCCATACTCTTATAACCATCAGTTTTTCTATGAAGCACTTTCACTGATTTCCTTCTCTCATCTATGGTTTTTTTTTCAAATATAAAACTGTACAAGTTAAAATTGACTATCTATGAGTTCTGAGTGGACCATTCATGCTCAAGAGAGATAGGTTCTGTTGAACAGCTACTCATGAAATATGGGTTGATAAAGAGTGACTCAAAAACTACAGAGTTGAATCCAAATAAAATATCATATAATGTGATTCACTATGAGAACACCATCTAAATGTAAATGAATGGGCTAGGGAGCTTTAGAATGAATGGTTTACTAGGCAAAAGACTTGCTGAAAGTTTTGGAAATGGGTTAGCAATCTAAGTGGGCTTGATCCTAGGGGAAATTGCTAGTTTTTACAAGTTTAATTTGTGAGATTTTTTTACCATGGTAGTTTTTACAGGTTTAACATGTTGAATGGGCAAAAATTGCCTAAAATATTGTCCCAGTTTTTTTTATTAAGTTGTATAAACAAAATTGACTTCACATACCAACACAACTTCAATTTGTTATATGGTGGAGGAGTCATTGCCATCTACTAGCAGGGTGGAGCCACAGGTCCAATCTTCTACACCAAGTAGGGGGCCACAATTGAGTGCGAGGACCATACCCTATATCCCCCAAAATTTCACTAGGTTGGGGAAGAGGAAATTGTAAAAACTTGTAATGTTTTACTTTCTTAAATATGAAATTTATGATGATGATTTTCAACGACAATTGTCATAAATTCATAATAGTTATCAGTTAATAGCTAGCTATTGTATCCACTATCCGGCTTCGCATGATGATGCAATTTTGTAATCTATATGTATCCAAGAATCAAATTTAATAAAAAACATTTCCTCATGGTTTCTTAGATTCATTTGATACATTTTGTAATTAAATTTTGCAAAAAAATGTGTTTTTATAAGAAAATTTAGTATTTATCCTATATTATCAGACCTACTAGCGGCTAGATGAAATTTGGGTCCGGTTTGAACCAAATCTAAGAATTGGTCTGGTTTTCCTATGGGTCCTAGCAAAATACGTGTTTTGGCCGGCTGGTTCGAATGGAGTGAACCCAAAGCGAACTTGTTTGCGTAACGACAATTTTTTTTTTTTTTTTGGTTTGATTTGACTGGGTGCCCTCCTCAGCCCTAAAAGTGACTTGTAAAATACATAAAACACCAAAATAGGTCCATTTTATTTTATTTCTTTTGCAAACAACAAATATCAAAATAAGAGGCTGAATATTCTATTTTGCTTGTTGGATCAACAAAGGGAGTTGAAAACTGATCTTTGAAGGTTCTACAACTATTGCATTCTCATTCCTACACATTTACAAGTGTTCATTGGCTGCCAAGGAGGTCATAGAAGGATATCTTTGCAAGGAGGAGAGTTTCTTTTAAATGTTTTTCTCCTTTTTTGTGTTACAATCATGAAACAAATTCTTTGCTTTGTTTATCTATATTTTTTCCATTCTTCTATGAATGCATTGAAGATTCAAAAGAGCTAGGTTTTATATATCTATTTTTTGTGTTCAATTTTTGCTTTTGTTTTGAATGTGTAGTTTACAAAATTTCTTGCCATAGGAATCACAATGACAACTAATTCTAGTTCCATAGCTCAACCTAAATTCAAAACAGATCCGAATTCTCCTCTATGGGAATATGTTCAAATGATACAATAGGTTCTAGGTGGTGGGGGTTACATCTGGATTTGCAATGGACGTGATGCTAGATATTCTAGTTCATATAGTTGGGTGAAAGCCCATTTGTGTGGAATACTTGGGCAAGGCATCAAACCTTGCCTTGGAAAGAATGGTGTAATTGTGCCATTAAAGACAGTGATAGGATACGTTATGGAGCAAGAACAAACATATGAATGGGCAAGCCATAAATCATGTCACCCCTTAATAACAAAAAAGATCAAAGGGAATGCAACCCCCAATATCCCCATCTAATTGCAATGTTGTGGTAGAAAACATCCATTTTTGGCCACTCATCTACAAAGTGAAACAACCCACTACAAACAAAAGACCAAAGGGACCTTTAGAAACTTCATTTCAAAATGAGAGTCGAGACATTGGCGACCAACATGTAGCAAGATGTATTTATGCAAATGGGTTGGCTTTCAATGTTGTTCGCTCTTTATATTGGAAAGAGATGTTGAAAAAAGTTAATGAAGCTCCAAAAGGGTACAAGGGTCCGAGTTATGAGAATGTGCATGGTACCTTATTGGAAAAAGAGGTCAAGATTGTTGAAGATTCATTGCAGCTCATAAGGGATTCATGGGTTGAGACAGGTGTGTCCATTGTTTCAAATGGGTGGAAATATACAAAAATTGGTCCTTGGTCAATGTCATTGTAGTGTCCCCTAAAGGGGGAATGTTTTTGAGAGCTGTGGATTGTGAGGGGCAGGTGAAAGATGGCCAATTTATTGCTGATATTCTCGTCGCAGCCATTGAGGAAGTAGGACCCCGTAGCATTGTTCAAGTCATAATGGACAATGCAAAGAATTGTAGAGCTGTTGGGTTGTTGTTGAGGAATGATATTCACATATCTTTGGGACACCTTGTGCAGTCCACTATCTCAATCTTATGCTACAAAAGATTGGGAATACAATTGATTGGATCAAAGAGTTGTATGCAAAGGTTGAGGACATCCAAATGTTCATCACCAGCCACCACATGTCTCAAGGCATTTTTGGATCATTTTCAAAATTGGAGCTATTGAAGGTAAGTGAAATAGTATAAAATTTTACATTTTCATAGTTTGATTGTGTATTCTAATTCTTCTTTAAAGTTTGTTTTTAAATTTTAATTATTTTATTTTTTAGTTTTAATAGGTTGCGGAGATCCGATTTGCCTCTAACACAATCGTCTTGATACAACTTGTGAAAGTTAGAGAGACACCTTCTAGCATGGTGATTAGCCAAAATTGGTCTATATGGCGGCAAAGCAACTCTAACAAGGCAACAAAAATTAAGCAAATGATATTAGATGATTCATGGTGGGATCATGTGGTGTATCTCCTTAGTTTCACCAATTCCATTTTGAGCATAATTTGCTATACTGACATGGACAAGCCTTGCATTGGAGAGATATATGATGGCATGGACTCAATGATTGAGAAGATGAAGAGCATCATAAATGCAAAAGAGTAAGACCTTGAAGAGACTTTCTTCAAACAAATGCATGCAACAACTAATCCCTTTCATTAAAACTAACCTTTTTTGGCTTCAAATCCTCAAAAATAGGTCTATTGTTAATTATTGACACCTGTCTTAAAATCAATTAGTTTCATTGCCCCAAAGATTAGTTTGTTCTCTTAATTAGTGTGGATACAGCCAATCAGAAAAGTTAACACTGAGCCTGCTTTTCAAGTTTATTATTACTACAATAAGAAACTTCCAACCTTAGTTTTTTTTCGAAGCTGTGTAAGGTGCATAAGTAGCACATTTTTCAGTTTTCTATATCGTTATACAGTGAGAGTAATTGATATAGGTTACCCATCTATTGGGTATTTGAAATGACATTTGTAATGGAGCACAGTTTTCCAATGCACTAAAGGTTTATAGTAGAGGACAATTGCTAGGAGATAGAATAGTTTGGAGGATGCTTTTGCAATTATTCTATGATTACAACTGTTGTTAATCCATAATCAAACAGAATGAATTGTCACTGGTAATATCTGGAGGGGAATAAGTGACACTCCTACTGCATCCCAAGTTTTAAAGTAATTTTTTTTTTATACATATTGAGGGATATGACCTGGCAGATAAACATTTCAACTTATAGATCTAGAAGATCACTAATATGGGGAGTACAATAAAGTTGATAGTTACTGAATCATGTGGTGTAATTGAGATTGGTTGAACATATAAACGAAGAAATAGGATTAAACATCAAGAAACTTGAATTCAATTCAAAGCTGTATCTGAAGTTGGAATCTCACCAAAATTCCAAATAAAAAATATATTTTGTTGGAATCTTTTGTTCAAGATAAGGTTCATTTTCGCATGTTTGTCACTGTCCTGCCTGTCAAAATATATCTTTGATAGTGTTGATTTAAGATAGCTTCGGTCAGATATAAATGATGATTGCATTCATGCATCATCATCATTTATATTTAACCTAAACTGTTCTTAAATATAAATCCTTCAAATTAAATATTCGAATTTCTGAAGATGATCAAAATTCGAAATTAGATAAATCGAATTCATATAAAATGATTGTTGAATAAACACTCATATTAGTTTGTTAACTCCGAATGGCTTTGGTTGATTAAGAAGCCCGCACGCTCAAGGGACACGTCCTCTCATGAGACGTGTCTCTCCTTGAGGCGCGTCTTCATCATATTTAAGGGACTTCTTTCCCTTGCAAAATATAGAAATCGATAAATGTTCTGCAATCAGTGCATTTTGACATATAGAATTAAATCTGACTTAGAAGTAAGAATAGAATTTCATGCTTAGAATTTCATAGGTACTGTTAGGATTAAATCTGAAAGTTTTGATTACAATTACATGGTATCAGAGCCACGTTGAGTGAATCCAAATCAAAACTCGATATCAGATTCTTAGAAAAAATTTGTATTTTAAAAAAAAATCGAATTCACATCTCATTCTTCATAATGTCAAGTGTGATCAGATTTGAAGATCGTCTTGAGGGAGCAAACAACTTCACCTCATGGAAATTCAGAATCATGATGATTCTCAAAGAACTCAAGTTAGACTCAGTTGTGAGAGAAAACAAGAGGGAACCAGAAAATGATCCTGAGAAAACTCAATGGATTGAGAATAATGAAAAAGCCATGAAAATCTTAGTAGATGCAGTTAGGGACCACATAGTACCTATTCTAGCAAAACATGAGATTGCATATCTAATGTTCAAATCCCTTGAGGGCACCTATGAGATAAACAACACTAGTAGGACTCTTGCATTAAAGAGACAAATCAACAATGTCCAAATAAACAAAGGAGAAACTATTAATGCATACTTCATGAAGGATCTTGTAAAGGTTGTGCCCTAGGTAAGAATACAAAGGGATCCTTTCACACTAGCTTGAGCAAAACCCAAAATGTATTAGAATTGGTGCACTCTGATTTATGTGGACCCATGTCTGTACCCTCCAAGGCAGGCTTCCTATACTATGTCATATTTATAGATGACTTCTCTAGGAAGACTTGGATTTACTTTCTTAAGTGTAAAGAGTCAATAGAAATCCTTAAAAGGTTCAAGGAGTTCAAAGCTCTTACTGAAAACTTCTCTGGGAAGAAAATAAAAATCTTAAGGACAGACAATGGGAAAGAATACACCTCTGAAATCTTTAAGGAATTCTACATGAATGCTGGGATTAAGAGGGAGTTTACAGTAGCCTACAACCCTCAACAAAATGGGGTTGTTGAAAGAAAAAATAGAACCATTGTAGAAGCTGCAAAAGCAATGTTGCTTGACCAGAACATTGAAACTTCATTCTGGGCAGAAGCCTCTAGAACTGCGGTCTTCATCCAAAATAGATGTCCTCATTCTCACCTAGATAACAAAACTCCTGAAGAAGCATTTACTGGTCTAAAACTTGATATTAGTCACTTTAGGATTTTTGGTTGCCCCGTCTATATTCATGTGCCCAAGGAGAAGAGATTCAAACTAGAACCTTCCGGAAAGAAAGGGATATTTATGGGATATAGTGAAACCTCCAAGGCCTACAGGATATTCATACCCGGGTAGAATCAAATTGAATTGAGCAGAGATGTCATCTTTGAAGAAGACATCGCATTCAAAAGGGCAAGAAGTTCTAGTGAGAGAAAATTATTCTCCTACGGTATTAGAAGAGGAACCTACTCCTGAGATTCAGAGGGAGTATCCTGAAGAAATGCTTAATGAACTTCAATCTACTTCAGATGAGAATGCAAATCACAACAGCAAAAAGAGGCCACTTTGGGCTAGAAAGATGATCAAAGAAGTTGAGAATCATACAACACCCAAAGGAACATTCAGGGAGAGTAAAAGACCCAAACGGTTCTCAAGCTATGTTGCTCTAATGAATGACATCATAAATTCAAAACCCACCAGTGTTTTAGAAGCCTTCAGACATCAAGTATGGAAGGACGCTATGACAGAAGAGTATCAGTCCATTCTAAAGAATGATGTATGGGATATTGTGCCTAGACCAAAAGAGAAATCTGCTGTCTCGTCTAAATGGCTCTTCAAAATCAAACATGCTGCTGATGGCAGTATAGAAAAACATAAAGCACGTTTTGTGGCAAGAGGATTTTTACAGAAGGAAGGCATTGATTATGAAGAAACATTTGCACCCGTTGCCCGTTACACATCTGTGAGAGCAGTGATAGCCATTGCAGCAGCTAAAGGGTGGAAGATCCATCAAATGGATGTGAAAACGGCCTTTCTAAATGGAACCATTGAAGAGGAAGTCTATATAGAACAGCCTGAAGGTTTTGTGATACATAAACCTGACTCACATGTATGCAGACTAAAGAAAGCACTCTATGGACTCAAACAGGCACCCAGGGCCTCGTATGAAAGAATTGACAGCTACCTCTTGGGACTAGGATTCTCCAAGAATGATGCAGACCCAAATCTTTACTTTAAGGTAATCAAAGGTTTAAGGTAATCAAAGGTGATATGTTAATAATTATTTTATATGTTGATGACCTGCTGATAACAGGAGAAGATCACCTCATTGCTCAAGGAAAGAAGGATCTAACTTCAGAATTTGACATGAAAGACTTGGGCATTTTTACGCTACTTCCTAGGTTTAGAAGTATGGCAAAAATCAGATGGCATCATACTAAACCAAGGGAAGTATATTATTGATATTCTGAAGAGGTTTGGAATGTTGGATTGTAGACCCATGTCTACACCTATGGAAACCAACCTTCACAAACCTTAAGTAGCAACAACAGAATCTAAATGTGCAGATCTAACCCTTTAAAGACAGATGATTGGATCCTTGATGTATCTAGTTAACACTCGACTTGATATTTGCTATGCAGTGAATATTCTCAGCCAATTCATGTGTGAGCCAAAGGAAATTCACCTAATGGCTGTGAAACATATTTTGAGATATCTTCAAGGCACTATTGGATATGGTCTTCTTTACAAAAATGACCAACTAGATCTACATGGGTACTCTGATTCAAATTGGGCTGGAAGTGTAACTGATTGAAAAAGCACATCAGGATGTTGCTTCAGTTTAGGATCGGCTATGATCTCCTGGATTTGCAGAAAACAGTCTTCAGTTGCACAGAGCTCAACAAAAGCTGAATACATTGCAGCCTCTATGGGAGCAAGAGAAGCAGTTTGGCTTCGTAAATTGCTTGTGGGATTCTTTGGTGAGCCCTTGAATCCTACAATTATTCATTGTGATAATCAGAGTTGCATCAAACTCTTTGTAAATCCTGTCTTCCATGATAGATCTAAGCACATTGAGATCTCCTATCATTATGTAAGAGATATGGTAGAAAGGAAAGTAATCTAGTTGGAGTATGTTAGTACAAATGATCAAACTGCAGACATTCTCACCAAGCCTCTCTCCCGAATCAAGGTAGAGCACTTCAGGAAGAAACTTGGTATGGTTGAAATGTAATTTGATATTTATGTCTGAAATTCAAATTGTTTATAAATTGTACTAATATATAAAGATGTTTAATGTGTAAACTCTTTTGTCATGTGTGTGATTCCATGACCTTATGGGCCTACTCCCCCTATGTACATTATTGAAAGGTGACGATCTTTCTAATAATGAACACTTGTATTTGACATTGTAAAGTGACGACTCTACAATGATGAGTTGAACTATCACGATAGATATCATGTGACTTGATATCTATGGACATGTCATGATAGTATCTCTTGGACACTTTTGATGAATATCATGGGACTTGATATCAGTTGAAGATCATTGTGATCCTTAAGAGATAATCATGGTGGATAATTATATATTCGTGGATATGCCATGAATTATGGTAGACATCATGTGACTTGATGTCAGTGCACATACCATAATGAAGATGTGTTATGAAGAATGTCATGTGACTTGACAATATTGAGAAAACATATCATATCTTGATATCACGTGTGTAAGTGATATCTCCTCTTATTTAATTTGGAATATCTTCCCTAGCTAAGAGGGAGTGTTGATTTAAGATAGCTTCGGTCAGATATAAATGATGATTGCATTCATGCATTATCATCATTTATATTTAACCTAAATTGTTCTTAAATATAAATCCTTCAAATTAAATATTCAAATTTCTGAAGATGATCAAAATTCGAAATTAGATAAATCAAATTCATATAAAATGATTGTTGAATAAACACTCATATTAGTTTGTTAACTCCGAATGGCTTCGGTTGATTACAAAGTTACCGGATATGCTGGCCTCCCTCCCCAGATACGCATATCACCGTACCAGATACTGATGCGGGTACGGTACAACATGGATACGGGTTAGATACCGTATCTGGACGTGCCCAAAAAAATGCCTATTTTTTGCCGCGCCAGATTCGTAGGGATTCGGGCGCCCAACTTTAGCAGGAAATTTCACATTATTAGGAGCAACATTCTAAATTTATTTGAGAAAATTGGCGTTTTTCTTAGGTTAAAAATCTATAAAAGTTGCACAGCAATGGTGATTCGGAAATACGAAGCAGTGTCTGGATTTTTTCGCCATCAACAGTGCGAACTATTCATTGCCTGAATAAAATCCGCCATCGATTTTCTTTTTGCCTTTCTGGTTGTTGCCATCCATAGTCGTAATTTTCTGGTTCTCCATGCCGTGCCGTCCATGGATCCATAGTCATATTTTTCTGCCGTCTGCAAAAAAATTATTTGGTCTAGGTCGCAATGGTAGTTTATTCGATATTTAAATTAATTTGGGTAATGTTTTTAAAGTTATTCGATTCATATTTAATCTTCGTAATGTTTTAAAAATAAATCAATGAATATTTAAATATGAATCGAATAACTTTAAAAACATTACCTAAGTTTATTTAAATTAATAATTATTTAAATATTTTATAATTTTATTAGAGTTTTTAATTTTATTTTTATTTTTCATGTTTAAAATAAAGAAGATAATTAGTGTTTTATAATTTCATTTATAATGTATTAATAAATTAATAATTTGTGTATTATAAATTTAATTTATAATTTTTATAATTATTTAAGTTTTTATAATTTTATTAATATTTTAATTATTGCAGGATGTGTAGCAATTATATGTTCTATTAGACAATTAATGTATTCGAATTTTGTTTTAATGATAAATAAAACTATATTTCAATATAATTATTTTGGAATATATAGCAATTTTATGTTCATTTTGCTCCTAAAGTAATGAATATCTTCTCTAATAATAAAAAAATGCTATATATGTGTGCATGTGTGTGTGTTTTATGAATGCCGTATCTTGACGTATCCATATGAGAGGTCTTGAAAAATGGCCGTATCCGTATCCGATACCGTACCTGTATCCGTATCCGTATCCGTGTCCATGCAACTTTGGTTGATTAAGAAGCCCGTGCGCTCAAGGGACACGTCCCATGAGTGGACGTGTCTTCACTTTGGAGACACGTTCTCTCATGAGACGTGTCTCTCCTTGAGGCGCGTCTTCATCATATTTAAGGGACTTCTTTCCCTTACTTGCAGAATATAGAAATCGATAAATGTTCTGCAATCAGTGCATTTTGACATATAGAATTAAATCTGACTTAGAAGTAAGAATAGAATTTCATGCTTAGAATTTCATAGGTACTGTTAGGATTAAATCTGAAAGTTTTGATTACAATTACAGATAGGATATTTAAATTTGGAAGGGATTATGATATATACATAAAATTCATGAATGTAAAATAATCTATGAAAGCTACAATAACTCATCAGAGAATTTTAAGGACAATATCAACTAAAGCATGTTTAGAATTTAGAACATTACTGATTGTTATATCGTATTGCTGTAATCCAGATTCTGATGCTTTTTCTCTTACTTTTTTCCTATGCACAATATGTTCTGATTCAATTCCTCAATATCTAGCTTATTGTCTATCCATACTATCCTGCATACTGTCTTTAAGTTGTATTTGTGAGTTTTCTCTCTGTGTGCATGAATTTCTTTCTTTCTCACAAACTCTTGACATTTATTTTCCTACTCGTAGCTTAATTAAGTAGTTTTGTGCACATTAAAGTAAATGCAAAATGACCATTCCATTTACAAGTAATTTGCTCTTCTGCGATTGCCCTGAGAGTACATCTGGAGTTATTTTTGTTAGTGATATGCTCTGTGACTTATTCTCCTTATTTGTAATGGGACCTTCTTATTCTGTTTTGGTGCAGATCATCGGTTTTATGATGTCAGTACTCTTTTTTATGTTGATGAGACAAGCACGTGCTTGGGAGCTTGATTTGCCAATTCCATCTGTATTGTCTGCAATAGAGTCTAATTTGAGATTGCCATTATCATTCAGCTTTTTAGCATTAGGTCCGTTGGTTGTGTACATGGGTTTGGCGGTGTTTGCAAAAGAACCTACTCCTCCTTTTGCTAGTTTTGTAATGGTATCTTTGGTTTGTTATACATTTGCAAATGGGGCTGTGGTTATTCTTACTTTGAGTACACAGCTTTTTTTCTACTTGGGCGCATCAATTCAAGTCTTCTTCAAACGAAGGTTTGTAATTTAATCCTTTAACATTTAAGGAGCTGATGCTCTAAAATTATAGAGCAGATACTTTATACCATCTCATTGTATTACTTCTAATTTCCTGTATTTCTTATTTCTTGTAGGTGGCGAGCTTGGGAACACAGATTGCATGTTGATTTTGTTAGTCGATTCTTGGATCGTTTCTCTGTCCTTTCAAGTTTCCAGGTCATATTTATTTTCATGATGGAAATCATCATTATTTCCCATTCTAGTATGAGTTTTCATGGTATAGGTTTTTTCTGTTTGAGCTTTCAGTTTCTGTAATGTAAGTTCAACATGGTAATAATGTCCTGACTTCCATGTTTGGATTGTAGCTTGTAGCTGTTGTGTCCTATTTCTAATATTTTAAACAAATATAGAATTTTAAGAACCTCAACAATATATGTTTTTTCCAATAATCTATGATGCCAGCCACAATAAAATTTCAAGTCATATTCAAGTAAAGCATGTTGACACCTATACAAGGCATAATAATTATTGCATATTCTAACAACCTATTAAAGCCCGTCTCAAATAGATTTACTCCAAGGACATTAAATATTATAATAATGATGCTTGATTTGTCAATTAATTATAAAAATGCTTGTAGAAATCATACTGCAATTGTTACAATGTCCATGAATCCACTATTTGTTTGGACACAAATGTGTCTTCAATTAATCCCAAATGGAGAATAGTCAAACCTAGTCTGTGCCAGTGCCATCGTGCCAAGTCACCAACAACCTCTACCATGCTCAAAATATTGTGCTAGGAGAGTGCTCACTTCCCCTGACAGAATTGACCTTCATATAATCACATAACACTTGGCAATATGTGGATATCAACAAAGCTCACACTCATCAATGTGAGGACTTTGTGGTAGTAACCAATGGCAGTGCTTCACAGCACCTCACAAGTGAATTTGGTTTAGTGATTGGCTATTTTACCCCTAAGTTTCTGGGAAAGGGATGATAGGGAATGGGGGGATGCATTTCGGAGTCTGTGATTTTTCAAGCTATTATTGGGGATTGCAAGGGACGGAAAAGGGGACGACTATATAAAAAATAAGGAAAATTTAAAATATATAGCGAAATTATAAATATTCATATGATAACATTGATAAAGCATTCATATATACATTATAAAACCTTAATACGTAACATGTGTTAAATTGAGAATTAGCATGAGAGTCAAAGTCGAACAAATTAGCAAATGTCAAACTTAATAGTTAATTCAAATTGCTTTCATAATTCATTGTCAATATGCATATGATATTAAAAAGCAGTATAGAAGTTACAATTTGCAACAAAATGCCCAAAGACTACAAGTTACACTTTCGATTACAATATGAAAATACAAAAAAAGAAAGTATACTGCTGCCCCTAATCTGCATATAATAAAAGTAGTGTCAAAATATTGTTATTTGATTGGTAAGTTTGGGACAGTACTGGGCCCAGGCTGACTGGGGATATAAATGGGAGTGATGCATGTGCTTTTCTGTCCGGTTTTATTATGGTCTCATAATCACATGGATCTTCGCCCAATGGTTCTTTGGTTGAGTTTGGAACAGGTCTTCATTGTGGTAATTCCTCTGCCTTACCACCTAGTCACACCCTCTGGGCTAGCATCATAAATTATTTATCTAAATTGCT
Organism: Sequoia sempervirens; assembly: GCA_007258455.2. Taxonomy (NCBI): domain Eukaryota; kingdom Viridiplantae; phylum Streptophyta; class Pinopsida; order Cupressales; family Cupressaceae; genus Sequoia; species Sequoia sempervirens. The sequence goes on from VDFB02353493.1 coordinate 266,958,650, forward strand.
GGAAAGGTTTAATTTAGGGAATTTTGGATCTGATTTTCACTATCTGGAAGAGGGAAATTGAAGAGTCATTGTTCAATTGCCACACTATTATAGTCTATGTAGGGGTTATTTTGTTGTATCAGGAGCGATGTTTTTTGTCAGTGTAGCATTAGTTATTTTACGTAATAATACTAACTTGAGCAACAGAAGAGTAACTTTCACCGTTTTACATCTATTTAAAATTTTGGCAGTCCCTGCTGGGTTTAAATTGTAAAAGCTTCCTGATAAGTGCCAGAAAAAGTGATGATTTCCAACTATTCTTTATGGTATTGTTTGGATAAGTGCCTGAAAAATAACCTTCAAATTTTAATCCAATTCTGATGAGTGTTGGAAAACAGATGTTTTAATTGTTTCTCAAAGAAAAGTAACCTTTGTATTTTACTTATCATAAACATGATGTAGTTCCCATATCAGAGGATCTATTTTGAATCTATCGAAAATTTACTTTTCTAAACTTACTGGAAAATTTATGCGCCATTAAATGCCGGAAAAATTGCAACATGAATACAGCATGAGACAAGAAATAGGGAAAGGATTCTCTCTTTTGTAATTCTCTATGTAGCACAGGTAGTTGTATATCTAAGTTTCATATTTTGAATGAATTTCTATTTATGAGTCCACACTGTTAATAACAAATGCAATTTCTGTATGAATCAGATAGTCAAGATGTTGAGGGGGAGACCAACGTTTACGGTTGGTGTGATTGCAACAGTGCTTATCTCTTTTCTTCATCCAGCTCTGGGATTGATTTTCTTGTTATTGTCTCATGCATGGTGTTGCCATACTGCTCTCTGCAGGTAAGAGATAGAGGAGTAAACTGACCTGTAATCCAAAAGCTTTGACCATGGCTTCCTGACATGAGTTTTCCCTTGGCTCTTGGAAGATGTTAGAATAAATTGACTCAAAATTCCAGTCTGATTAGCAACTGTTCAGTTAGTATTGGCCTAAATATAATTCGGTTTGTGTAACAGTTTTTTGGCGGCTTCATTTCGCAGCCATCGACAAAGAAAGGGTGATTGGTCAAACTCTAAATTAAAAGCTGATATATTTCCACCACAAGCTGATCGTGTAATAATGGATGGCTTTGAGCCAGAGGGAAATCATTCGCCTAATTCTGCCATTAGCTTTGGTGACACACAGCTGGAAACTTTTAATTATCAGCAAGGCATGCTTTTGTTACATTTAGCTGCAACAGCCATGCTGGTTCCATCCCTCGTGGCTTGGGGACAGGTTGTAATGCAATCAAATTTGTTTTATGTTTTCTTCATGATGTGGTAGCTTATGGATTCTATGTTGTGTTAGTTGAATTTCTTGATTCACTGATGTATAGATCATTTTTATACAGAGGCTTGGGATGGACCAGAGTATTCCATGGTTTCTTGACTCGGCTCTTTCACTTGGCATTGTTCTTCATGCTTTTTGTGCTTCCAAAGCAAACTACAATGTTTTATTATTTCCGTTCCCACAGTTTTGGGTTACTTGTGTAAAGGAGGCTGGCTTGAGCATCGTGTATTGTTTGGCAGGGTTTTACTGTTACTTTTCTGGTTTAGCCTTGGCCCCATACCGTTCTTTCTATGCTATGGCAACAGTTGGTGTACTTTCAGTGTGCTTTAGAATAGCTGAGAAAAGATACAGAGATAAAGGAGAGTTTCACTTGAATAGAAGGCACTCTCACCGGCATTAACAGTTATGCTTTTACAATTTTCTAGGGACGGTGCACTTAATTTGCACCATCGGGTTCATTCTTTTTCCCTTTTATTGGTGGCCCAAAGATCTAGATCTACTCTAGCAGGACTGCCTTTTGTAATATCAGAATGAAGGAGATCATTATTGCAAGTGATGAGGATGGTCATTAATTTCATGAGTTTCAAAGGTGTGATCTAACCAGTTGAAAATAATTCCATTTGGCATTCATTTGATTTTACCATTTTTATAAAAATGATCATTTTGTCTTTAGTGTGAATTAAAAATATTCACTTTTATGGGAGGTAATAGCAGAAATGGCATTACATTTGAACTTGCTTTGTATTTTGATGTCATAACCATAAAACCTGCTTCTATGTAACATGCAATTCAGATATAACAAAGAATGATATAGACTTGACATTGCAGCAGGGATATATTAATCTTAGTTTAACGATCTGCAAAAGCCCCACTGAGCAGTAAATAAGCAGGGATAATTGAATTAATAAAGGACCATATCTGATTTACACGTGGGAAATCATCCCATCTTGATATTTGAGTGGAAACGAGATCCATTTTACTAGAGGGAGTTATTTATTTTAGCATTGCGTGGGTGGCATCTTCTGGTGGAAGATTCAAAGTGGCAGTTATTATTCTCATAAATGAAATGCTTTAATCTTTGTTTGGTTATTGATTTCCTATACCTTGTACATTGGACGTACACAACAATGACAAAGGTGACGGTGAAAAATCTCGAGGATCGAATTTTTCTAATAAGCATTCATAAAGAAAATCATAAATAAGAGTGATGACAAGTTGAGCTGGCAAAGGAGGTTTCGCAATGGGAATCTAACCTATGAGGCCGGAGTAATTATTTTAGCATTGTGTGGATGACATCGTCTGGGGTAAAATCCCAAGGACGGAAGCAAATCATGAACAAGAGTGATTACAAGTTGCCGGCTAGAGGTTTTTCACTAAAATAGGAACTAACCTATGATAAACAAAATGACATGCACACTATACCCAATTTACTATGATAAACGACTCTTAATATAAAGGCAGGAAATAAGAAATTGTGCAAAATGAGTTGGAAACTATGCACACTCTAATTCAAACTAATTAAAGTGGAAGGAAATTAACGCAAAATATTGCTCAGTAATTACAGTATATCAACTTTTTTAGAATTAAAATGCATGTAGAAATAATGGAACTTAAAAATAACAAGCTAGGATTTTTTTTTTGTTTTTTTTTTTTTGGCAAAAGAGGTATTTACTTCCAACAAATCTTGGAGGTGTGTCCTAGACATAAGTTGTTGACCCTTTATCAACAACATTTTATGGGTGATCCCACTTCTTTAGTTGGCTCAGATCTTAATAATGAATTGAATCAATCTTTCTAAATAGGCTAGCCAACTTGCAACTCAATTTCTCATATTTGTGTTGGGAATGAGAAAGGGAAAGTATGGGAAAAAACATTTCATTAGTTTACCATGAAAATAAGGAATTCACTTTTGACATTGGAATTGTGCGTGAATGTATGTGCACACCTATACAATTTATAACGTAAGATACAATGCTTTTATGGAATTTGGAGTTGTGGATTCTACTAAAACTTCCTAAAAGATACTTTGCAAATTAATCTCGTTAAATATTCAAATCCACTCCTCTGCCTTCATGGTAGCAGCATGAGCTTAATCGAATCAATATTGAAATCGCTTGTTGCTGCAGTCATTTCATGTTTGGTATTAATAACATAAATTATTATATACTTCAACAACTTGTAAGTGCAGCTGCAATTATCCCAAACTTGTAATTTATAGCAAATTAGATGATCTAATTCAGTTATTGGAAAAATTGTTTCAAACTGAGATGGCGAATTGATAGAACTCTTACAATGCAAAAAAATCTCCAGTTTAGTTGCTAATCGTTTTCAACTCAGCTGATCCAATTGCGGTTTTGAATCAATAATTTCAAATGAACCTGAGAATGGTAAATATGCTGGATATTAAGAATGATCCCTTGGCTATTCTTGGTAGTAAACTTCATCCATTCTACCATAATACCCCAAAAATTTGAACTACTTAATTATGGGAAGCAAGGAATCAGTGTTTCTATAGCGTGAAATTTTACCTTATTCATATTAACACGAGAGATACATATTAATCAGTAGAGTTTTCATAGCCTGGCAATAGCCTCCATTGTTCAGTCTAAAACGTTTTTTTATAGGTATTCATTTTTTCCAGGCAATATTGAAAATTAAATGATTTCAGCACACCAAATCAAAATTTCAGGTTGGACAATGTGGAGCAATCATTACAGTCCCCAAAATGCTCATAACTTGGTGAAAGATCTGGCTGCTTCAATCTTTTCTCTTATATATAAATCTTGTGGGGGAAAAGATTGAAATAAACAACTCTTTCAAAACAATTCCAAATAATCTGAGTATTAACGTGGAATTGCTCTTATAATTGGGACAACGGCTAATTTTTAATACAAGTTAAAATAGATAGTTGTCTATGATGCACTTTTATATAAGAATTATTATTAATTTATTGAACTTAATATATATTTTAAAAGTTTAGTTAATGTTTGGAAGAATTGCTATAGAATGTTTTATACCATGCAAGATTTGGTTGAAGATTGTCGCCATCTAAAATCTAGGAACTTCTATGAAAGCACAAGAGAGATCAGATATGAGAGAATAATTCTAATGTATCAAAGGATGTAAATGATAGATTACAATGAATTGATTGAGATTACAAAAGAAACCTTTTGGTTATATAGGTTAAGGTGAAACATGATTGCATAAGATTATGACTTGTTTCTTATTCTTATGACTTGAGACATAAAGTGATAACTATCTTATGTGTATCTTGAATAAACTTAAGTATCAAGTATGTATAGGATATAGATGATGAACTAGATATGTAAAACACTATTTTCACACCAATATGCTCGTTTAAGTGCAATTTAAGGAGAATAATGCCACAAATGCAAATGATAAAAAGATGATGATAGGTCCCGACTACTAGGCCATGTTAGGTATCCATGTACAAAGTCAATTTCTCACAAATGGAGAAAAGGAAAAAATCCAATGGCACAAAACTCCTCCCCACAAAAGAGAAAATACAAAATGCTCTCAATGATGAATGAGGACATAACCTCATGCGAAGAAAAAGTCCCCTCATAAGAGAAGAGGAAGAGAGACCATGCAACCCTCCTCAATGTAGAGTCTCTTGCAATGATGGTAGATGCCCGACAATGAATGTTGAGGATGATCCAATCACATCAAACAACATTCCTCCCCTTAGGAAGAAACAAAACTAAGAATGTATGCATAATGTCTTCTCGTTCTTGGAAGGAAGATGGAAGAAATATGATCTGTGATGTCTTTGAATTTTTCTCAAGTGTCCCCATGTCTATGCCAAAAGTTGCCACAATCAAGTTAGGCATTCCAAACCACACTAAAGATGATAACAATCCAAAATCTAATGGAGATGGATGTAGAACATAATCTAAAGAAAAAGATGGCTCCTCTAAATGTGTTGATCAAATGTTTCTACTCCAATGCTGAACTGTGAAAAATAATGAGAAAGAGAAGGAATAAGAGGGTAAAAAAGCTCCCCCATGATATGTGAAGAAATAATGCAACTTCATATGAAGTAACATCAAAGAGGAGATGAACATCCTCAATGGTGTCTTCCAAATCCACAAGATAAGACACAAAACAAACTTGCAATGTCTATCAAGTACTCATCCCAAGTAGTTGTATTTGGAAGACTACAAATGATTTGTTGCGTTGAAGCACAAGAAGCCATGAATGTAGCAACACTAGTCTTATCAGAAACAGTGGTGGATGAAGGAGATGTATTATTAGCACATATCTCTAGAACCTTAGTAGATGAAAGAGTACTAAGATTCAAATGACCATATTGAATCTCCTCAAAAGTGTCTACACTAGATGCCAAGTGTGTACATTAGTCAAAGGAATAATAGGAGAAAAATGTGAGAAAGTATAGACTCTAGATTGATAATCAACCTCCCCAACTACAACTATATCTTTGCTATGCAAATCTTGGATTATGATAAAATCTAGTGTGAACTCAACACTCTTTCTTGCTCCACCATGTGCGATTTGATAGATAGAAAGGATATTGGTTGACAATAAAGACACACAAAGAACATCATTAAATTCTTCATCATCCATGTCAATAGATCCCTTACCACAAACACACATATGTGTTGTTGGCCATTAAGATGTGTGGTGATGAACAAGACTCAAATGAAGAGAACATACTATTTGATGAAACCATATGATGTGAAACTCTTGAACAAAGTATCCACCTTTGTGACTCAAAATATGCAACTACATGTGCTTGCTTTCCCCTTATCTTTCTCTAACTTCGATAAAGAAGAAGAAGATGAACCCCTTGGAATTGTTGAAAGAAAATTGATTTGATTCTTCTTAAGAAGATGCTTCATATATTGAATAACATTGATGTTCATCATGTCCCATTTTCTTGCAACATGCACACTTAGACTTCTCCTTCTTATATGATTCCCCTTGAGAGGGAGAACATTCATATTCTTTATATAGTTTGTTCTTTTTCTTCTTTTTTTTTGCTTTTCCAGATTCCTTGATTCTTTTTGTACCTTAGGCTCACTAGCCACTAGTGCTTGTGGTTTAGAAGACTTGATGATACCCATTTGAATTAACTTTTGCTTTCTCTTGGATTAGGATATTGGAAAAGTCATCAAACTTAGGTAACATATGATGCTCCCATAGAAAGCTGATGGGTATGATCTAGCTGAAAACAAACATTGAATACTCATAACCAAGCTTGGATAACACATTCAAAATCAATTGTAAACCATCCTTATAAATATTGCAATCCTTTGGTTGTGCTTTTAGTTGCTTAACCTTGAAGATGTAGTCTTGAATGTGGTCAAAACCTTTAGGATCAAGATTCATCATTACCAATATGATATTCCCTAATCTTATCAATTTTACCATACAATTTTTTAAAAGCCTCCCAAGCCTCCTTAAGTGTTTTGCATTATTCAACATGAAATTGTAAATAAAAAAAGACTAATGGACATATGTATCCAGGTGTTTTCTCGCGATTGATCTCCCATCTTTTCTTTTCTCTAGCATAAATAGGTTCAAACACAATTTCTTTTAGATATCTTCAATAGCCCTTTCCTATGAGATAATTCCATACTAGTTTTCTTCATGAAGCATAATTATATGGAGTTAGGAGTTCAATTTGAGATTTTTCCATTGCAAAAACACAATAAAAAAGAGAAAGCAATCAACCACCATAAGATTACCCCTCCATATTACTAAATCAAGAATCCCCCCAACAATATATAATCTTTACATTTTATACTTAGTGTGATTATAGGTGCCATTTTTCAAAAACTGTTGGAAATAGGATGCCATTTAATTGCAAATCCTAAACATTAATTATTTCATGTATCTCCTAAGTTCTTGGAATGTGTTCAACAACACTAAGATTAGGATGAGATTAATATTTGATGAAATAAATCATGAAATTGACATTTGTAGTTATTCCTAAATAATAGGAGCATGTGGGTGCACACATGGTAAGGTGACACTAACCTTGAGTTCAGTTAACTGTTCAGAGAAAGAGATAACACTTTTGAATTCATGTAAAGATCCTAGGATTTAGGATTTGATGTTTGCATGCATGAAGTTCAGTTCAGAATTAGTTTAGTTTAGTTTAGTTTAGTTCAGTTCAATTCAGTTATGGTTCAGTTATCTTCAGTTGCATGCAAGTGCATGTTGCATGCATGTTGGTTATTTTGAGTTGCATATAGTTAGCTTCAGTTAACTTGGAATGCATGGATAATAACTTGAGTTGTATGATAGATAACAGGGACTACCTTCAGTTAACAGGGGATGACCATTCTTGCATGAAAGGTGTTGAGTAAATGTTTTAGTTAACAAGAAATCACTTAGAGCCAACTTGGGCACCCAAGATGCTTTCTTGGATTTACCTCTTTTGCATGTTGAGATATTTTTGAAGGCTCAGTTAAGTAGGATTACTTATGGGCTCCAACTTTGACGAAGAGCTTTGGAATTATCACCGAAGTGAAGGATGATTTGTAGCTTCAGTTTGGGATGCCCAAATCGATGAAGCACATGTTTTAGCATTGTTCTTCACAGGATAACCCTATTTGCATGAGATATGGCGTACCTTTTAGGGATAGGGCTTGTGCATTGCAATTGTAACTCATGTTGAGTTTACAAAGTTGAGAAAAGCCTATTTATCTCAAGTAAGTTGAATAGAGTTATGAGAGTTTTTATTGTAGGTTGTGAAGAAGATTGGTGAAGATAGAAGAAGTATTCTCAAGCAAGAATTGGAGCTATTGTAATTCAGAGATTGAATAATAAAATAATTCTTGGTGGAGTTTTTTCCTGAAAGGGTTTCTCCACGATACATCTTGTGTAATCTTTCTAATATCTTGTCTAGTGCTTCTATCAACTTCTGTCTACATTCTACAATAGTTAAATGGATTAATCAAGATAATCACCCACAAAGAATATATGTAACAAAGAAAAAACTTACTTAGATCAACAATATTAAAGTTTTACAGAGTATTAAGCTAAGAAAATGCCTCAATTTTCAACATTTGGTATCAAAGCTAAGGTTGGGTAGAGTATTGGGATGCCTTTCTCTTAAGAGGTGAGGATGAAGTCTAAGGAGGAAATCCAAGATGCCTTGTTTGTAAAAGGTAGACCTAAGAAAAATGAGCCTAAGGGAAACAAGGAAGGGAAGGGTAAGTCAGAAGGACAGAGGAAGGTAAAGTGTTGGAACTGTTGGAAACTGGGACATGTGAAGAAGGATTGTAAGAACAAGAAAGAGAGTTCTGATTCTTCTACAGAGGAGTCCTTGGATGATAGTAATGATGCATTGGTTATTTCAACTAATATTGTTTGTGATAACTCTTTTCTTCATGTTTCAAAGTAATCTTCGTAGAGAGGATGGTAGTCACGATGCCATGTGTGACTCAGTACCACAGTTCAGTGGGAGTTGTTGGCAATGGATTGGATGCATCATTGGTAAGGTTATCTCCATGTGATTAGAGATATGGTTTCTTGGTTTAGAGTATATTTGTTATTGATGTGATGGTTTAATCTTGATATGCATTTAGAGTTTGACATATTACATGGTTCTCTTGAGACTAGAATGTATAAGTATGTTATGATGCATGTGATATCTTAAGAGGAGATGGTTAGATCATGGATGTCATGTTTATGTTCAAGTTTGGAGCTTTGACATTGATCTTGAGTAGTTCTCTTAAGTATTGGGTACATTAATCATTTGCTTGATTACTTCATTAAAGTGTTGTGTTGCATTTGAAGTTTGGCATGGATTGGTTAGTTACAGGTCCTCATGGATACTTGGAGAAATAGGTGAGGCTGGAGTTCTCTTATGGTAAGAGACATTTGTTGGAATGGTTACTTGTAAGAAAAGGTTTTTCAATAGAAAAGATTGAGGAGCCTACACCTTGGTTGAATGTGAATTCAACACACTCGGTGGTTTAGCATGCCTCCAAAGAGGCGGTTTGGATACAAAAACTTGGGAAAGGTATTGGTTTGGTTGATAATGGGAAGGTATTAATTGAGAAATTTGACACTTTGATTAATGTTACAAATTATCTTATGAAACCATACAAATAAGTTCTCTTGGTTTTAATCATTTGCTTGGAAGCTTCATGATTATGCAGGTTGCATTTGACGTTAGCACGGTTTGATTAGTTGGTGCAAGGACATTGGCCTTGAGTCTTGTACTTGTTTTATTATTCCTTGTTTAGAATAATTGCAATGTATAATGTCAAGTGGGAGAATGTTGGAAATAGGATGCCATTTAATTGCAAATCCTGAACATTAATTATTTCATGTATCTCCTAAGTTCTTGGAATGTGTTCAACAACACTAAGATTAGGATGAGATTAATATTTGATGAAATAAATCATGAAATTGACATTTGTAGTTATTCCTAAATAATAGGAGCATGTGGGTGCACACATGGTAAGGTGACACTCACCTTGAGTTCAGTTAACTATTCAGAGTAAGAGATAACACTTTTGAATGCATGTAAAGATCCTAGGATTTAGGATTTGATGTTTGCATGCATGAAGTTCAGTTTAGTTCAGTTAAGATGAGTTCAGTTCAGTTCAGTTCAGTTCAGTTATGGTTCAATTATCTTCAGTTGCATGCAAGTGCAAGTTGCATGCATGTTGGTTATTTTGAGTTGCATATAGTTAACTTCAGTTAACTTGGAATGCATGGCTAATAACTTGAGTTGTATGATAGATAATAGGGACTACCTTTAGTTAACAGGGGATGACCATTCTTGCATGAATGGTGTTGAATAAATGTTTCAGTTAACAAGAAATCACTTGGAGCCAACTTGGGTGCCCAAGATGCTTTCTTGGATTTACCTCTTTTGCATGTTGAGATATTTTTGAAGGATCAGTTAAGTAGGATTACTTATGGGCGCCAACTTTGAGGAAGAGCTTTGGAATTATCACCAAAGTGAAGGATGAGTTGTAGCTTCAGTTTGGGATGCCCAAATCGATGAAGCACATGTTTTAGCATTGTTCTTCACAGGATAACCCTATTTGCATGAGATATGGCGTACCTTTTAGGGATAGGGCTTGTGCATTGTAATTGTAACTCATGTTGAGTTTACAAAGTTGAGAAAAGCCTATTTATCTCAAGCAAGTTGAATAGAGTTATGAGAGTTTTTATTGCAGGTTGTGAAGAAGATTGGTGAAGATAGAAGAAGTATTCTCAAGCAAGAATTGGAGCTATTGTAATTCAAAGATTGAATAATAGAATAATTCTTGGTGGAGTTTTTTCCCGAAAGGGTTTCTCCACGGTACATCTTGTATAATCTTTCTAATATCCTGTCTAGTTCTTCCATCAACTTTTGTCTACATTCTACAACAATAAAACGGATTAATCAAGATAATCACCTACAAATAATATATGTAACAAAGAAAAAGCTTACTTAGATCAGCAATATTAAAGTTTTACAGAGTATTAAGCTAAGAAAACACCTCAATTTTCAACAAAAAAAACAAAGTGGTCTTGATCTTAGTGAATAGAGATGTTAGGTTTGGTCACAAGCTCAAAGTACTAGTTGATACTTTAAATTGCCATTTTCCAAAAACAACAAAGTGGTCTTGATCTTAGTGCATAGAGATGTCAAGTTTGGGCACCAACTGGTTCCCACCCTTTTAGGAACTTCACTATTTTAAGCCCTTGAAGAAGGAAAATTAGGAGAGGAAATAAGAGTAGACTTGGGGTGGGGGACTAAATATCAAATTGAATTTAATAATATCTTTATCTAGAGACTACAACTCTTGGTGGGATTATTTTACCAGATTTGGTGTCATACTCTATGTTGGGTTTCACACTTTTAAAAGGAATATATCTCTTAGGAGTATTGAAATCCTCAATCTTCTTTGTCTTGGGGTTGGGTTATAAGACTTGAAAATTAGTTAAACTCCTTAACTTGACCTTAGCCCTCTTGAAAATGGGTCTTGGAATCCACCACAAGGGACTTCCCAGTATATTTACCCATCATAATATTTAAGAATTTAAGGTCAAGGTTATCTTTAATGATAATTTTTGGGCCTACACCTATTTTTTCAACTTGAAGAGAAGGTAAATTTAGCAATTCGAAGGCATGATGTTCAAAGTTGAAAAAAAGAGAAGAGGTTACAAAATATTAGGGCACATCTATTTGTTTATGTGTATAATTTCAATTTCATGTAATTTTTTTATTATTATAAATTAAATATTATCAAATCACATGTATGAATCTTGAGTTTTTGTATGTATGACGATAGAATATATGAATTTAAATTGTGCAAGATTAAATTATTTAGGTTTAAAGTTCAACTTGTATATTAAAATGTTTTATAACTTTGAAAAATTAAATGTAATTTTTGTTTTGTTTTAAAATTATATGTAGATATCTATTAATACTTGTGATTGATCAGAATTCTCATCATTATAAATAGTCTGATGAGCAGGCTCCTTCTAGGTCCACTCTATATGCTGACACTGCTAGGAGATTAGATGTTGCCTTGACATGTTTGGAGACAACTATAAATAAAACCCCAAATCTATGTATGATAGGAGAGAGGGAGAGATGAAGCCAACTCATAGTTCTAATTTCTTAATATACAAGATAAGACTAATTTAAAATGAAAGAGAGATAGAAGTATCTAAGGAGAGATATAGAAAGTAGACCTATCTAAGGAGAGATATGATAGCTCATTGGGAGAGAGGGAGAGATGAGAGAGGGGTGCCATATAAGGAGAGAGAGAGGGTAGCACTATGGTCATGCCCCATAGGTAGAATTTGAGAGATGCAAAGAAGAGAGAGAGAGGTAGCATTATGAATTTATACTAAATTGAACATGGTTTATATCAATTATCTTTCTTTAAAGAGAAACTAACTCATCTAGAACTCTAATTTCTTAATGTAAGATAATTAAAGAACTAATAAAATGAAAAAAATCTTACTAAATTTTATAACACAAAATAGTAGTTTTCACTTTGAAACCTTATCAAATACAAATTTAATTTACTTAATTAAAACACATTGCATTAGGAAGGAGAGAAAGGTAGGTAGGAGTTACTTGTATACATTAAAAAACCCTAAAATGAGTCAATAATTGAGTACAATCCCATGTAAACATTTTTAATTAATCAATTACAAGTTGAAAATAATTTTACCTAAATATATAGTTCTTTTCCTGTCAAAATAAGTCCTTTAGCGTATTTTCTCCAAATCCTTGAATTGAAAAAATAAAAAATAAAAAAATATTTATATGAAGCTTTGTTGAATGCACAAGACAACTGGGGGGGGGGTGAATCAGTTGTACCTTAAAAATTCAAAACCCTCATACACATTCAGATCCACATTAATAAAATTAACCCTTAACATGTTATAATGATTTAGCATGAAAGGAAAATAATAGAAACTGAAACAAATCAACACCATGCACAAGAGAACACCAAATTTACATGGAAAACCCAAGATCTAGGAAAAACCACGGTGAGGATTTTCTTATAATATAAAGTAATATCAACACCAAATACATTAAGGTTCACTACCCAAAGAAAGAAAGGCTCACTTCCAGAATAGAAAAGAAGATAGAGAAGAATGTTAAATAGAGAAATCCATCTCAATGCAATAGAGAAATCCACCACAATATCAAAAAATCCTTTGCAACATGACTAAAGAATTGTAGAGACCTTCTTCTCACTACATCCAACGATCTAACACATGAAAGATCACATTACACTTTTCAAATTTGCACTCTTATACTTTTCAATTTACATCATTCACATCTTACTTTTCTCTCACACCATCCCTCAACAACTCAACTCTTATTTATACCATTTTCAACCTTGAAACCATTCTCCAAGGTTGGCTATGCACATCAGCTGTGCAAACTTAAATTGGGTTGACATCAAAACACTTTCGTGGTGGATAGAAGTGAAAGCGAACCACACCATTTCTTATTTGTGACCCAAATATACAACACCACGCTACAACATGATTCTATAAACAATAAATATCCACTGCAATTAGTTTAAACACCAAGGTCAGCCATTACCCATGTAAACACCATTAAAATTTTAAGTACATGCTTCCTTTGATCCAAAAACACTTCATGGACCAAAAAAATGTCACCTAAACATAACTTGGAATATTCCACAACACCTTGAATCCAAAAAACTCCTTCACAACAACTTCCACCTGAGAAATGTACACACTCAGTACACTCAAATAACTCTTTCATACACTATGACTCAAGAAACTGACTTTTGATGCACCAAAACTCTAACCACCTTAACTAAACAAAGATACCAACACAATCAACACACCTTCAGATACACAAGACCTGAAAACAAACTGCAAAGAAACACAAAGCAAAAACATTTCTCCCAAACACCTTTGCAATACGCTATTCACACACTGGTGAACACAACAACTTTTGCACAATGATACAACACACCAAATTTTGAATACATCTCAGAACACCTCTGATTAACATATCCAAAATTCATAGGGATATCTTCAACCTAGAAGAAATATAGAGCAACACCAGAACACTACTCTACAACCCAAAAAAATATTGCAACACACTGTTTCCTTTTTTATCAAATTGTCTCAAAAGCATTTGAAAACCAAGCATCCAAGACACATCCTCATCACCTTCATGACTTCCTCATCACCACCAAGCCAACTGCAACATAACAACTCAACCATATATCCATAGATAGAAGCTTATCAAAGAAACACTAGAGGTTGACATCAATAGCTTACTAATGACAACATAATGCAACTAATCAAAGCATCATTAATGCAATAGTCTCCCCCAACAATGATTTCCTTCCTTCTAAATTTGACACTAATGCAAACACAAGCTTGTTGACATTAATGACAACACCAATATGCTGATACTTGCAACAATCTCTCCCTTTGTCATTGATGACAACACATGATGTGAAAAACCATCAAAGACACTACTTTGCTCCATACCTATTTCCTTTTCTCTTTCTCATTACTCACTCTCACACGCATCATTATTCTTTCCCACTTAACTATATTCTTTTTCTCATGACTCTCTCTCCATTTGACATGAATGGAAAATGATAAAAGATTTGAATCACTGATGTTTCCTCCTTTGACATCATTTATCTTTTTCACAACTGCTTTTCAACTTCCTTTCCTTTACTACTCTACATACTCCCCCTTAGGATCACACACACTACTGTACCAATCAACAACCATTGCACAATGAAAAAACTTACTCCCCCTGACGACAACAACCAACAATGTCACTAACTGCTCCCCCTAAGAGGTAGCCACCAACCATTAGTCCAGGAAAAATAATGGATCTTGAAATAAATTGGATTGATGCATCTCCTTATGAATCTAGTTCAAAGGAGGGGCTATGACCCCCAACTTCTCTCAGAGATACTCAAATGTATCATTAGGAAGAGCCTTAGTGAATATATCACCAGCCTGATCCTACGTAGGCACATACTTAGGCTTAACTTCATTTTCTACAACCTTCTCTCTCAGAAAGTGATACCAGATTGAGATATATTTTGTCCTTGAATGCATTATCAGATTCTTTGAAATATTGATAACACTTGTATTATCATAGAAGATAGAATTTGGTTCATCATATACTACTTTGATATCCTTCAATGTTTGTCTTATCCACAACACCTGTGTGCAACAAGATGTTGCTACTATGTATTTTTCCTCTACAGTAGATAAAAAAACTAAATCTTGCTTCTTACTTAGCCATGACACCAATCTACATTGAAGAAAGAATGTACCACCACTTGTACTTTTCCTATCATCCACACAAACAATCCAATCTGCATCTATGTAAGCACTCAGAGTAAAATCTGTATCCTTTGGATACCACAAGCCATGATCTAGAGTGCCCTTCAAGTATTTGAGTATGCTCTTCATTGCTACAACATGTGACTCTCTAGGATCTTGAAATTTAGCCACAAGACAAACTACATGCATGGTATCCGATCTAGTAACAGTTAGATATAACAGTCCACCAATCATTGATCTATACTTGCTCTGATTAGCCTTAGGAGATTCATCATTCTTTCTCAACTTGCAACCAATAACCATAGGGGTACATATCAGTTTAGAATCTTCCATTCCAAACTTCTTCAACATTTCTTTGACATACTTTGATTGTGAAATTAAAATACCTTTATCTATTTGATTTATTTATAATCTAAGAAAGAAATTCATCTCCCCAAATGTAGACATTTCAAACTCTTTCTGCATTTCCTCCGCAAACTTTTTACACATATCTTCATTGCCTCCAAATATTATGTCATCAAGATATACAACCACAATCAAGATTTGATCTTTTTCAACTTTAAAGTAAATAATTCTATTTGCAGTACCTTTATTGAATCCTTGATGTATCAAATATCTATCCAACCTTGCATACCAAGCTCTAGGATCTTACTTCAATCCATACTATGCCTTCTTCAATTTGTAGACCATATCTAGTTTGTTTGATAATTGAAATCCTTTAGGTTGTTCTATGTATACCTCTTCTTCTAATTCTCCATTCAAGAAAGCAAACTTCACATCCATTTGTTAAACTTTGTAATCCTTATGTGTTGTAAAGGCCAAAAACATCTTGATACCTTCTATTCTTGCCATCAAAGCAAATGTCACCTCAAAATCTATTCCTTCAACTTGAGAGTAGCCTTTACACACAAGCCTTGCCTTGATCCTTACCAATTCTCCATTCTCATTCAGTTTGTTTCTGAATACCCACATAGTTCCAATCACATTCTTGTTTGCAGGTCTTGAGACAAGTTCCCAATTTTGATTCTTCTCAATTTACAACAGTTATTCTTTCATACTCTTTATTCAATATTCATCTTTGCATGCCTCAACCACTGTCTTAGGTTCAACTTCAAAAGGTAAACATAGATTTACCTGTTCTTTGACAACTTTCCGTCTTGTCTGTACACCTTTGTTGTTATCTCCAATGATCTATTTATCAGAATGATTCTTTTGCACATACTTAGGAGTTTTAGGAGTCTTTTCTAGAGCTTCTTCTTCTTCAATCTATTCTTCTCTTTCTACATATTTTCTCCTTCTCTACAAAAAGACTCATCTAATTCATATCCATATATCATTATTGAATTCTTCTGTAAATCTTCATCAACCTTGACACTTGCACTTTCAACAATCTTTCTCAATCTCTTGTTGTAGCATCGGTAAGCTTTGCTTCTAGCAGAATATCCAAGGAAGATACCTTCATCAGACCTTGCATCAAAATTTCCTAAGTTATCATCATCTCTTCTTATATAGAATTTTCTTCCAAACACTCTGAAGTACTTGATTGTAGGAATCCTTCCATACCATAGCTCATAGGGAGTCTTTGTACTATTTTCTCTTGATTGAGATATGTTAAGTATATAAATAGCAGTGTGAATTGCTTCTCTCAAAAAGTAGACTTTCGATAGATTTTCCTCTTTCATCATTGTTCTTGTAACTTCTTGAATACTCCTATTCTTTCTTTCAACCACTCCATTTTGTTGAGGAATCCTATGGGTAGACAAGTTCCTCTTTATGCCATGATTTTCACAAAAGATGTTAAAATCATTGGAGGTGAACTCTCCACCTTTTTCAAACCTCAAACATTTGATTTCATATCCATTTCATTCTCAACCATAGCTTTGAATGCTTTAAACCTGTGCAAAGCTTTTGATTTTTCTTTGAGAAAAGTAACCCATGTCATTCTAGAAAAAACATCAATTAAAAGCATGAAATTCTTGTCACCTTGAAAAATTCTAACTCTTGCAAGACCACAAACATATGTATGCACTAATTCCAATAGTCTGGTAGTATATTGTTCTTTGAATTTGAAGCTTCTCCTTCCAATTTGACATTCTTTAGAGACAACATTGATAGGTTTTGTAATTTTTGGCAGATCTCTTACAACTTGAACTGAACTTATCATCACTAGGCTATAAAAGTTGATGTGACACATTATTTGATGCCATAGCTAGATTTTATTAATCTAAGTCATAAAACAATGACCATCAACATCCTTAAGTTGATAAACATTTCCATCCATACTTCCTGCAACAACCATAGTTCCAAATCCTTTTTTTTATTATTTTTGTTTCCTTATTATGTTTTACAATTTAGATTGCACCCTTAGCCAACACTCTACCTTGAATTGACCCTAAATTTTACTAAGGACTAAGCACATCGATTGATATGATGACATTATGTATACTCAATTTATTGGAAGGAGATTGCAAGGTTAGACCATGTGAAGAGTAACCAACATGAGAAGAACTATCATAGAGATATCCAATCCTTGATCAACATGGAGACAAGCGATTGAAATAGGTGCACCAACAATACAAGAATGAATGAATATAAATTTGAAAGAGATAATAATAGTGGACCTATAAATTATAAAAAGGATAAATGCAAACATCGAGAAACTATTGAGTTCAAGGTTAGAAGAGTATATGATCATATAGAGGGTGAGACAATGAATTCCTTACATCATCTTGTGGAACACATGAAAAGCATAAAATTTTATCTACATAATGGGGACCTTTACAAAAAAATCATTATATTTAAAAGGAAGGAGAGCATTATGCATTTGTGTTGCATTAAAATTTGAAGATGGTATTTTGGGAAACTACCAAGCTTGGAGAAAATGGGCTCTTGTGAGATGAATTATAGGCTCTTGTGAGATGAATTATAGGCTAGGGTATAAGTTAGAGGAGCTAGAAAGGAATTTATTGATCACACCATCACTCAATATTATGTCCATGATGAAAGTGTAGGGAAGTGGGAGAAAATATTTCCAACATTTAAAAAAATCTAGTGACAACCATACAAAACATGATAAAGGAGAAGGTATTCAACCCAAAAGAGAAGCAAGAAACCCTCAATAATGACATGCCTACATTTAACAATGAAAAATATATAGAGCATTCAAAGAGACATCAAGAATGTGAAATGAGATGTGCATGTAGTAGTCAAACCAAGCAACCATCTCAATGGAGGATATTAGAAGAAAAGGAAAAATACACTAAAAATTGACTTGTAAAATTGATAAAACACAATAGTGTTCTGTTTATAATAATAATGTGCAACCATCCTATACAACAACTAAAAAATAACAACGATTATGAGCATTCCATGTACAAATTTACATAGAACTAACAAGTAATATAAAAAACTTTCCTATTTACAATGAAAGAAAAAACTTGACAAGAAAAGGTGACTATGACATAGGTCAAAAGCTATATTGACACTACATATTATCCAAGTACTGTGCAAGTGCACACAATATCTCAATTGATCCACTCCCTCCATATAGTTGATCATAGAAGATCTCTTTAAATAAGAAGTATAACCAATCAAGTATTTCATACACTATTTTGAAGTTGGCCAAAATATCATGGGATGCTTGTATCTTTCGCTCCTACAACTATAATCTAGGAAGAGCCATATTCCTAGCGTAGTCAATAATCTTACATTGATAGTAAGGCAACACTACTGAAAAAATCATAGCGTTCCATTGTCACTAATGTATTAGGGGTAGCATCAACTATTGACCTGACACCAAGAAGCAGGCTTATCATGCTTGTATTTGAACTATTATTCAATGTTTCAACAACCTATAAAGAATGTTGAGAAGCTACTATTTCTTTAGCTTTATATCTAGAAATTAAATTTTAAAATAATAAAAATATTTCAAACTCATTTCACATATAATATAATGTAAATAAACTATTTTATAGATTAAACAAGAAAAAATATACAAATTCCAATTACCAATGCAACATAAATAACACTAAATTAATAGACAACACTAAATACAACATAAGAAACACAAAAATAATTAATAGATGTATTCCTTAATTTTGAGGAAACATGGAAAAGTTGAAGGATAAAAGAAAAGGAAAAGGCCAAGCCATAAGGTTTGCTGCAGTAATATGCCTATAAAATCAATAAATCCATCCTAGTAAAAGAATATGCCAAACTATTAATTGCTCATAACAATGAATTATTTGACCATTGAATCGATGTGAGCATCATGTTCTTACCGATCATGATGCTTTAAGTTCCAATACTACCATCTGAAAGCTAAAAAAAATTCTTTATTGACAATTTTCATTTTTCTACTGCCAAGTATAAAAAATGCTTCTAAATATTGGTTTTTTATACCTTAAATTCATTGCATACCTTAGTTATGTATTTTTTTTTTATATCTAATAAGAATAAAAATTCATAAAAATTATCAACCATTTGTAATGCATACATAATAGAAAAGGAAAGCTTCAATGCTTATACATAATATAATTCATACTTGAAATAATTAACACAATAAAAACAACATTAAATATATGACCTCCTTTTAGCATGTTATTTCATATCCCCGAAGCATGTCCTAGTTGAGTATGCTAGGACCCATTCGCCCTATGGTGAATGGGTCCTTCTTAACTTAGGAAACCCCTTTTTAAACATATTCTTGGCGGGATTTTAGTGATTTCAAATCTTAGATTTGAGGTCGGCTTGTGTTATTTGAATTTCAGGATTAAATCTTAAGTTAAGTATAAATATAAGGTTATTTCACATGGCATACGGCAAATTCATCGCCAACAATTCACCGACGAAAAATTCACCGCCAACAATTCATCGTGGGAAAATTCACCGCCATGACAAATTCATCGCCAAGTAAAATTCACTGCCACCAATTCACCGCGGTGGAAAATTAATCGCCATAAATATTTTTTAATATATATTTCTATAACTTTAAATTTATTTATTTTTAAATAATTTTCGCCTCTAAGATTATTTTTTACCTATTTATGTTTATTTATTGAGATACCAAAAATATATTTTTTAGTATTATCATAAATCAATTATAGATGATTGATAAAATAAAATATATTGAAAAATATTTTTTATTTTTATTATCATAAATCAATTATAGATGATGATAAAATAAAATATATTGAAAAATATTTTTATTTTTATTATTATAAATCAAATTCTCTAAAGTTAATGCAATTAATTATTTATTATTATAAATCAAATTATTCTTTCGAAAAAAATCAAAATTTTCAAATATATATTAAAAAATATTAATGGCGGTTAGCCTCGATGAATTGCTGGCAGTGAATTTTATTTGGCAATGAATTTGTCATGACGGTGAATTTTCCCATGGTGAATTGTTGGCGATGAATTTTCCATTGGTGAATTGCTGGCGGTGAATTTTCCTAGAGCCATTTCACATAGTTTCATCTAAGCAATTCTAGATATTCATAAGCAATGGAGAGTAATTTCACAAGAGCATTATAGAGCATTCAAGAGAATTCAAGAAGGCATTCAAGGGTAGATTATTGAAGTTTTATTGCAACAATCAAGAATCATACCATCATGTCAAAGGCATAGTGAATCATGCATGTTGTTGAGCTAATGTGTTGATGTAGTATTGAAGATCCAATTCAAGCATTGTTTCACATCCAAATTCAAGATCAAGATCTACATTCCCTAAAGCCACTTCATGCTAGATTGCTGATTTGTACTCCAAAACTTCATCCAATGTATCATTGTTTCATATTTCATGTTTCATTGTTTCATCATAAGGTTTAATTACCAAAACAGGGTTTGACCAATGCAAACCCCTATCCCCTAACAATCAACAATTTTTCTTCTCTCTTGATGTGGGATTGTAGGTTTTATATTGAAGATCAAGTGGAGAACAAAAGTTGCAAAATTTTTCAAAGTTGTAAAGTTGTAAAAGTTGTCATCTTCATTGCAAGATCATAGAAACTAAGCTACATAATTTATTTATGACTTTCAAGAGTTTAACACCTGGGATTTGGGAGTGCAGACATTGAAGAACATGATTTCAAAACTGATTTTCTAGAACCCTAATAGGAACCCATTCACCACTGGGCGAATGAGTCCTCGGTGAGGCTCGAAACAACACTTTTCTAGCAAGGTACACATGATTTCAACATTTTAAAATATTCCATTTTACTATTATAACAGTTAGGTTTGTTTTCTAATTGTTATCGGTGCATTTTACCTCTCATAATTGAGTGAAACATCAAGACAAAAATTGGGTACACCCATTTGTTAATCTCATTTGGTGATTGCACCCTATTTTTCTTTGTTTCATTTTGGTGAACTCGACTTCTTGAGCATTGTAGTTTTATGATTTTAGGAGTTCTTTTCATCTTAGATTAGATATTGCATTAATTTGCATTGAATTAGATCTCATTTAAGGTGTCTTAGTTTGCATTCAAATTTGTATCTCATCTAGGATTTTAGAATTGCATTGTTTGTATTCTTTAAATCTAAAAAATATAAAAAAATCAATCATTTTGCATATCATTTACTTGCATTTGAAAATCAAAACAAACTTGCATATCAAACTAGGTCTTGTAATTCATCATTTTGTTACATTTTCAACTTGCATTTCACATTGCATTTACAAAAGTTTGAACCTAAAACTTACGGTAATAGACCTGAATTTGAAGATCATTAGAAAAGGGTTAAAAATAAATAGAAATTAACTTCAAAACCCTAATCTAGGACCCATTCACCTTAGGGAGAATGAGTCCTTAATCAGACCTAAATTTGAATTTCTAGAAATTGAAATCTTTTGTTTTGTGCTTCTGTTTGCTACTGCCAGCTCTTTATTTCAGTTTTTTGAATTTCTTTTTCATTCATTTAATTATATCTAGCTTAATTTGGTTCATTTAGTGCATTGTCTAAATCCAAAATTGCATTTACAACATTTCAATTTCATTTTATTGCATAGTATTACCTTGTTTAGATTTGAAAATCTAAAAATGGACAAGTGTTTTAGCAATGCATGGAAGTATTTTTTCTCTTTGGTTAATGTTTCAAGTTGTGTTTTTGGCAATGATCCTAATGCAATTGAACCTACTCATTCTCACCCAACTCCTAATAAATGTCCTCATGAAGTTATCATTGGAGAAGATGATGCTAGCATGGATGAATTCATAAATGATTTCCTTTACAATCTTGAGAATAATACATCCTTCCACACTTGCATGAAGCAACCAACACAACTTGAAATTTTTGGCCTTTTACATCTTGAAATTGAGTTACAAACCAAGTCTAAATTTCTAACAATGAGTGAACCTAGTTCCTCTAGTAAAGTGCATAGTCATTCATCTTATGTTAATAAAGTGACCAACACTCCCATCAACCTAGAAGAGACTTATGGCGAAGGCTTTAAATTTTTAACAAACCAAGGATGTGACATAACTAATGAGCATGAAATTCATAAAATTTTAGAGAAATTTCCTGTTGACATAAATTTTTAACAAACCAAGGATGTGACATAGGATATCAAGATCCTCGTCCTGACATAAGTGTCCTCCTTCCTAAAGAACAACCAATGCCTTCCAAGAATGATAGGATCATCTCAGGTCCTCCTTCTCTATATCCACCTCAACAAGTTGGTGAATCAAGCAAGAAAAAAAACCTTACAAACTCAAAAAATTTCCATTCTTAGATTACTCAAATAGAAACTAAATGAAAGTTGGAACATCTTAAAAAAGGTTTGATTAAATTGCCACCTCCAAGTAAAAGCAACATACCTAAGAAAAACATGAATTATTGCACATATCATATCTCTTGGGAATCTTTTGACGAGTGTCATGCATTGAAACCGATATTAAGTAATTTTCATTCTGATGATGGTAATTTTTATGACACATTAATTGCATAGCAATAACATGCATTCCGCTCCTTTCAATGTAATAGTTGTAGGATCTTAACATTATCACTATTACATGTTATACATACATTGCAAATCATTCTCTTTATCGCAAGGAGCTCATTCTCATCACCTATCTTAGCTCATCCTTGTACTGCACTTAGTGGGGGAAAGGTGTTAGATAGCCTTCTCCTAGTCTTGGCATGTGTTGTCCCTTTGGCTAGTTTTCTACCTTCTACATATATCGGTCAAGATTGGGATGCAGACGACCTGCTATAGGTCGACTCCCATGTTCCTTACTAGTCTTTTTCTTTGTTTTCTTTACGTGATTGCATGTGCATAATGTGATCTCCTGTGACGTTTCGTTTGATGTCTCTCTCTTTTTGTGCATTCCTCTATATGTATCTACATTCTTCTCTATGTCGTAAACATTTTATCCTTTATCATTTGTCTTGTGTTTTCCTTTTGGGGATGACACAAAGCATTGAGACATTTATGTCTCTTCCATGTTGACCCAAAAGATTATCCTTTATATTTTCATTTGTCTTGTGTTTTCCTTTTGGGGATGACACAAGGTATCAAGACATTTAGGTCTCTTCCATGTTAACCCAAAGTATTTTTCTTTGTTTTCGCTCTCTTTGTGTTATTCTTCTAGTTCTATGAGTATTTGGGGAATGATGATAGTTCCAAACTCTAAAACAATATTGTAGAAAAGACATAATGACCTCGAATCTATAGATCCCTTATGTATTCTTGGGGGCAACCCCTCCCTCCTTTTTTTGTGATGTAACTTTATTTTGGGAACATATGATTTGGCATAGGGTTTTTGGAGGAAATCTCTCATGTCTAAGGAGAAAACATTGGCTACTTTAAAGTAGTTTCTCACAACAATGGTGTTAGAAACCACTTTAAAGTGGGGGCATACATTGATGACATCTGTCGACATTTTTCATATTTCATGGTGTGATTATCTTTTTCTTGTGATGCGTCCTTTTTCTTGGTGGGGTCATTGGGTTTGATGTTCTCCAAGAGTGTGATATGTCTAAGCGTACAACTTTCCCTTAGTGGCATGATGCGAAATGAGGCATCCCATAAGTAGCAATTTGATATACTTGACTTGTCTTCTCTTGGAGACATTAGGAAAAATGTTCCCTAAGAAGAAGACCTTACACAAAACAAGATCCCCTTGAACAAAAAAAATGTATAGACATAATATTCATAAGCATTCAACATTGTGGTGCCTTATTGAAGTTGTCAGGAGTATAAATTTGATATGGTATGGAAGCCTAATATGGTTCTCTCATTTTCCACCTTTTTGGGATACTCACTTAGTGGACGACTTAAGGTTCCACTATCCCAAAGTGAGTGTGTGTGTCATTTGCATAGTAAACATTGAGTTATGCTTGTGAACATTTTTGGAAAAAAAACCTAGACCTAGTCCACATCACATTGGATAGACTATCGAAGCTTGATCCTTTTTTAGAAAAAATAGCTGTGTTCCACATCGCGTCGGAATGGTCAAAGCTTGATCTTTTATTTTCCTTTATTTTCTTGGTCTTTGATAGTGTATGATTGTGTATCTTTGTCATTGCTTCATACATAAGTGTCTTGAATGTCTACTTTAGTGTGAATTTGACATGGGGTCATACTCTCACTAAAGTGGGGGAAAATGCAATAACAAGAAAAAGTATCCCTTTTCCTTAATTCAGGAATAACTAACAATAAATAAGCCTAATGTTTCCTTGATTTAGTGTTGTAAAATGTATTTCATATTCACATTAAGTTTAGGAACCCTTTTAACTAAAAGACTTAATTGTTCCTTATTTAGGGTGTTGTAAAGAGTTTCTTTGCACTTTCACACTAATCTAGGGATTTAATTAATTAATTGAGGTTAATTGGCCTCTTAAATTCAAATCCAAGCATTATTAATTGTATTTTCTGAGGGATAAAGCCTGACACTCATTAATAATATTTCTCAACACTTAATTTGGCAAGGTTTGAGTCCTAGGCTAGTTACCTAGGACCCATTTGCCACCTGGAGAATGGGTCCTTCCTAGGTCCTAGGACCCCCTTTTAGCATGTTATTTCATATCCTCGAAGCATGTCCTAGTTGAGTATGCTAGGATCCATTTTCCCTATGACGAATGGGTCCTCCTTAACTTAGGAAACCCCTTTTTAAACATATTCTTGGTGGGAGTTTAGTGATTTCAAATCCTAGATTTGAGGTTAGCTTGTGCTATTTGAATTTTGGGATTAAATCTTAAGTTAAGTATAAATATAAGGTTATTTCACATAGTTTCATCTAAGCAATCCTAGATCTTCATAAGCAATCAAGAGCACTTTCACAAGAGCATTATGGAGCATTCATGAGCATTCAAGAAGGCATTCAAGGGAAATTAATTGAAGTTTTATTACAATAATCAAGAATCATATCATCATGTCAAAGGCATAGTACATCATGCATGTTGTTGAGCTAATGTGTTGATGTAGTATTGAAGATCCAATTCAAGCGTTGTTTCACATCCAAATTCAAGATCAAGATCTACATTCCCTAAAGACACTTCATGCTAGATTGCTAATTTGTACTCCAAGATTTCATCCAAGGTATCATTGTTTCATATTTCATGTTTCATTGTTTCATCATAAGGTTTAATTACCAAAATGGGGTTTGACCAAGGCAAACCCCTATCCCCTAACAATAATTTTTTTTTCTTCTCTCTTGATGTGGGATTGCAGGTTTTAGATTGAAGATCAAGTGACAAACAAAAGCTGCAAAAAATGTTAAAGTTGTAAAAGTTTTCATCTTCATTGCAAGATCACGAAATCTAAGCTACAAAATTTATTTCTGACTTTTGGGAGTTAAAAACCTGGGATCTCAGAGTGCATACATTGAAGAACAAGATCCCAAAACTAATTTTCCAAAACCCTAATAAGGACCCATTCACCACTGGGCGAATGAGTCCTCAGTGAGGCTTGAAACAACACTTTTCCAGCAAGGTACACATCATTTCAGCATCTGAAAACCTTCCTTTTTACTATTATAACAGTTAGGTTTGTTTTTTGATTGTTATTGGTGCATTTTACCTCTTAGAATTGAGTGAAACATCAAGCCAAAAATTGGGTTCATGTTATAACCCCTCAATACCTTGATAATTATTTTGCATGACCCCTAGCCCCAATGTAATTTGGACTAGGGGTGGAACTTTAGATTCTAATGTGTGGATATATGTATCAATGTGTGTGTGTGTTAAATATGAACCTTGATGTTACTGTTATTAAATGTGATTATCAATCTTATTATGTTGTTTTAATTTAAAGCATGAAATGTTTGGTTTAACATGGACTAATGATTTGGTTGTTGTATTTGTGTGAGGATTGTTATTGGATGCAAGTACTAGGGGTGCAAAGTGAGGTAGATTATGTGGTTCTATTGGTTGAGAGAAAGATAAATGGTAAGTCATTCCAGAGTTAGACCTTGCCTGTGGTTTTGTCACCCCGAGGTTCATTTAACCTAGGATTTCGATATATGTTATTACCATAGTTATTCATTCCGGCTAAGTTGAGCCATCAGGTCCACTTAAATATTTTAGTTATTTGACATTGCTTAAGTGGTAAATTTATTAAAAGTCTATGAATAAAAGATAAAATTAAAAATAAATAAATTCATAAAAGTAAAAAATTAAAAAAAAAAGAAAGAAGGTTAAATGAGAAAATAATAAATTATATAAGGAATAGCTACCAATATTAAAGTGAAAACAAATTAAGGAAAACAAATAATAATAGTTTCCTTACAATGATATAATAATAAAGGGTGATTAAGACAAGACTTCCATCAAATACATAAAAATGAAAGAAGAGAAATAAAGCTTTCATCGAGCAAATGAGGAAAGAAAGGAGAAGGACGCAAGTAAAAAAAATGAGACGCTTTCACGGGAGAGGAAGGTGGTGAGGACAATAGAGCAGGGAGGTTATCAGAAGCCATCAACCAAGGAGAGGAAGAAACGTAGCTGGGTGAGGAAGTAGAGTGTAAAAAAAATACATCAGAGCTTTTAATGAAGCCTGGCGACCCCTACAACTAGAGGAATGGAAGGATGAAGCTTAAAATGACACACCATTCGCCAATCTCGTCTTTAAAAATGTCTGGCTACATTTCATTTGGGAGGAGAATTTGGGGAAAAGAAGGAGGCGTGGCAGTAGAGGTGTGTTGGCGGCGACTAGGGTTTAAATATTGTTGATTCAAGAGTCAATCTCAGGTGCAAGTTTTCTTCTTTATTCACAGTTAATATTTTCTGTTGGAACCCTTAAATATTTTCTATTGGAACCCTTAAGAAACCTCCTTTTTTATATTAGATACTCTGTCATTTGGAATTTGGAGAAATGATTTGTTGTCTCATACTCAAGGCTTGCATCCTACTCAAAATGATAGAGGTTTTTCTTTCTCTGATAGCTAATTGGGTATATATATATATATGTATATGTATATGTGTATATATATATAGAAGTATATATATACATGTGTGTGTATATATATATACATGTGTGTGTATATATATATATATACCAGACATTTTCCTGGATATATGCACTTAGCTGTATGTGAAGTGTAGAAATAGTATGCTGTACAAAAGAGTTAATGGTGTTCTTTTAAATCTGAATTATAGGAAAAGCATAAAATAGGGTAAAAGATTTGGTGAACTTGTTTCCAAGCCCATCAAAGACTCTGTTTTGGGCATTATTTTTGGGGGCAGCCCCTACATCAATACAACCACTTCATATTTCCTTTATAATTTGGTTGCTACATATGGTTGAAAGCTACATTGCTATGCATACATATTTCTTTTGCAATCTTGTTGCTAAATATGGTTGAAACCTACATTGCTGTGCATACATATTGCCTTTGCAATCTTGTTGCTAAATATGGTTGAAACCTACATTGTTGTGCATACATACCGCCTTTACAATTGAGTTGATACATACTGTTGAAACCTACATTGTTGTGCATACATATTGTTGGGACAATTTTGTTGAACTGCATACACTTGCTGTTAAAGAATATTGTTGGTTTGGCTGTTGCATATTCAAGGATAGATACATAGTTTATTTCATGTAGAAAACTATGTGACAGTTGGAAATGCGTGCATTTTGTTACAAACAATACTAGCTGGAAATGTAATACGATCTTCTAGATTAGTTGCTGATTTGAGTAGTGTAAAGGTTAAAAGAAGGTTGTGAAATTAGGACTGGAAAATATACTTTACCTTTGGCACTCTAGGGTTAGCCAATGACAAGTGGATGGGTATAGTTAACAACTTGAAGTTATCTCAGATACATTTATGACTATAAAGTACCACAATACATTTCTAAAATTTTCTTGATATTAGATCCACTAAGCTATCAACTCCCTTGAGGTAATATATATATATATATATATATATATATATATAGCTATCTCTTCATTGAATAACTTGGTAAACCACTCTTGAATAATGTTTTTCATTAAAATTTAATGGTCTGATTTTTCTTAGTAGTAGTGCTGGTAAAAAAAAAATCCTGGTACCAAGAATATAGAATCTCCTTCCATATTTGACTTGGTGAATTGACTTTCTGAAACATTAGGGCTGGTCAAGTCTGTGCAAATAAATGGATAATATGCTAGATTCTATCCTTAGGTAAACCTACTCATTACCATCTGCTCGATAGTCTTTCCAATAGGACGAAGAGTGATTTTTCCAAACATGGTTGCAATACAGACATAATCTACCAAGCTTGGGTTGGGAACCTACTTCTAGTCCAACACTAAGCCTGAGATAAGGTATAGTACTTGCTCGAGATGGACAGTAGTCTAGGAGTAGTACTAGGATCGAGATGGATAAAAGACTAGGGGCAGTACAATGCTTGAGATGGGCCATAGTCTAGGGGCAGTGCTAAGCTCGAGTTGGATGGTGGTCTAGGGCCGACACTAAGCTTGAGATGGATAGTAGTCTAGGGGCAGCACTATGCTCAAGATGGACACGAGTCTAGAAGCAGTACTATACTCGAGATGGTAATTAGTCTAGGAGCATCTACACCAACAATGGTTACCTTAATTTTCTTAGCTGATAGATGGACAACAGGAAGGTAGATTCCCAACAAGCTGAAGCAGGTAGAATTTACTCCTTGTGTAATCCCTATAGTTGTTAAAGGAATTATAAGCTTATCATAGTTAGGTGCACCTTGAGAAGAGGGTCACTAGGACGCCATATCTACACATAAGCTTAAGGGTTGGAATGACACTCTCTCTCTCTCTCTCTCACCACAAGCCACATAATTAGCTTGGCGGGTTGGATAGGGTTTGTATCCACTTGGTTGGGATCAATTTGCACCCCACCATGACTGGTTCGAGCGAAGACTCAGAGATTGAATGAATCACCATCATGAAGGTAAGAGCAATCTAGTTATTAGTCTCATTTAAGGTAGAAAGTGGTGCTAATGGAAATTATGTAATTGACATGATGCTATACTACTTAAGTTGTTCTCCATTAATGATTATGTGGTTCTAACCTTCTATGTAATCCCTTTTTAGATGATGATGAAAAAAAACAATTGTGCAAAATTCTCTTCTTCGTTGGGGATGTTTTTATAGTGCACCCATTTGTTAATATCATTTGGTGATTGCACCCTCTTTTTCTATGTTTCAACTTCTTTGATCTTATCATCTCCTTCATAATTTTTTTATAACTTATCCCAAATTGCTTTAACAATTTTTATACTCACCACTTTCACCAATTCAGAATTTGTAAGACTATTTAAGAGAGCATACCTTGCTTTACCATTGGTTTCATAGGCATTGATCTCTTCAGTAGTACTTGGACCATTTGTAGGTTCAGTGTATCCATCCTTAATAGATTTCCAGACATCATATCCAAGGTAGACCAGAAAAATTTCCATCTTTGTCTTCTAAAATGCATAATCCGTTCCATCAAATACAAGGATATCTTTCTTGTGTTCCATCCAATATCTACCTCAAGTGGTTAAGCTTTCTTCCAAGGAACCTTTCTCTAATACTAATTATTGAATGCATAATATAACTGAGAGGGGGGTGAATCGGTTGTACCTTAAAACTTCAAAAACCTCATACACATTCAGTTCCACAGTAATAAAATTAACTCTTAATTTGTTAGAATTATTTAGCATTAAAGATAAATAATAGAAATTGAAACAAATCAACACCATTAATACGAAAACACCAAATTTACATGAAAAACACAATATGGGAAAATGATGGTGAGGATTAGCTCACAATGTAAAGTAATATCAACACCGAATACAATAGGGCTCACTGCCCAAAGAAAGAAAGGCTCACTGCTAGAATAGAAAAGAAGATAGAGAAGAATGTTAAAGAGAGAAATCCATCTCAATGCAATAAAGAAATACATGACAATATCATCAACTCCTTCATAGCATGACCAAAGAATTGTAGACACCTTCTACTTACTGCATCTAGTGATCTAACACATGAAAGCTCACACTGCACTTTTCAAATTTGCACTCTAACACTATGCAATTCACATCATTCACATCTTACTTGTCTCTCACACCATCCCTCAACAACTCAAATCTTATTTATACCATCTTCGACCTTGAAACCATTCTCCAAGGTTGGCTATGCACATCAACTGTGTAAATTCAAATTGGGTCGACACCAAAACACTTTTGTGGAAAATAGAAGTGAAAGAGGACAACACCATTTCTTAGTTGGGACCCAAATCTACAACACCATGCGATAACATGCTTCTATAAACAATAAATATCCACCACAATTAGTGTAACACCAAGGTCGATCATTCCCTGTGTAAACACCATTAAGATTTTAAGTACATGCTTCCTTTGATCCAAAAACACCCCATGAACAACAAATGTCACTTGAACATAACTTGGATTATTCCACAAACACCTTGAAATCCAACAAACTCTTTCACAACAACTTCCACCTAAGAAATGTACACACTCAGTACACTCAGATAACTCTGCCATACACTGTGACTCAGGAAAATGACTTTTGAAGCACCAAACCTCAAACCACCTCGACTGAACAAAGATACCAACACAATCAATACACCTTCAGATTTGCAAGATCTGAAACTAAACAACGGAGAAACATGGAGCAAAAACATTTCTCCCAAACACCTCTACAATACACTATTCACACATTGGTGAACACAACTTTTGCACAATGGTCCAACACACCAAGTTTTGAATACATCTTAGAGCACCTCTGATTAACATATTCAAAATGCACAAGTAGATATTCAACCTATAAGAAATGCAAAGCAACACCAAAACACTACTTTGCAACCTAGAACAACACTACAACACACTATTTCCTCTTTTTATTAAATTTTCTCAAAAGCACTTGCAAACCAAGCATAAAAGACACATTCTTATCAACTTCATCACTTCCTCATCACCACCAAGCCAACTACAACATAGCAACTCAACCATATATCCATAGACAAAGTCTTATCAAAGCAACACTAGAGGTTGACATCAATAACTTACTAATGACAACATAATGTAACTAATCAAACCATCATTAATGCAACAATCTCCCTCAACAATGATTTCCTTCCTTCTCCTTTAGTTGACACTAATGACAACACAAGCTTGTTGAAATCAATGACAACACCAATGTGCTCATACTTGCAAAAAAAATTTCAGTCAGAAGGTTTTCAGTTGACACGCTTTCAATCCATATGATTTGGGTTAAAAAGGTTTTAGCCAAAAAAATTTGACCAAAATTTTTTTGGTCAAAAATGTTTTAGCTGAAACTACCTATGTGGCATTCTTGTTGACAACCAACTCATCCTTTTTCAAAATTTTCTAAAACTTTCCACTTTAGCTAAATATTTCTTAAGTTAGAATGATTTTAATTTAAAATAACATCCTTTTGTAGTGCTCAGAGTGAAGAATTCAAATATGCATTTTTTTTGATATTTTGATTAGTTTTAATATGTTCTTTTTAAATAATGCAAGTAGGTTGTTAAAATTAAAAAAGAGGCTGATTAGAAATTAAAAAAAAGTAAAAAATATTTAAAAATTTGAGAAAAAATGATGCACTAGAGAGAATCCTCTCTAAAAGGGTATAATTTATTTTTTGAAAATGATGAAAAATAGACAATAGTTGATGTCAAATGAAAACTATCAAATTCTAGTAACTTTAACTTTAAAACGTTATTACAAGGAAAATATACATCAAAATTTTAAAAAATTCCATGCACTAGATATTGAATTTTATCTATTTGGAAAAAAAAAGCAGCAAAAACTAAAGTCGTATTCTATTTTTTTCTTGACGTCAACTCAACGCTACTTTTTCCTAAAATTTTCAACATTTCTTCTCTTAAATTTATAAAAAATATCAAAATATTTTTTTAAAATTTGAAAAATTATAGGAATAAACTTTGAATCAAGAGTTCTACATTTCATTAGTTTACATTGTTTTCAAATTTAAAACATAAAGACCACTTTTATATGGTTGAAGTTGAGAATTTTTGTTTGTGTTTTCCGATTGCTTTATAAAATGTGACACAGGTTTGTACTTTTACCCCTCTCCCTACTTTTGTATTTTTTCCTTCATGATTTTTTCCCTCTTTTTCTTATTTTTTCTTGCTCTCTCTATTCCTCTTTTTTTTTTTTTTTCCAAAATCCCTCCAAAAAAATCTAGTAGTTTCTACAAAATATTACCTAGAAGTGGTCTAGTGCTCAAAATCCCATTTTATATTTTTAATAAATCATTCCTAGGTTCAAAATTATTATGTACATTTTTTCTTCACTTTTTTTTATCATGCTACAATTTATTATTGCATCAGAGTTAGGTATTTTTCCTCTTAAATAGCAAAAAAATAAAATAAAATATTGATGAACTCATACATAATGGTGGTTAGAAAAAATAACACTGGAAAGGAAAAATGGTACACCCTTGCACTAGGAAGTTTTCTCACCTCCCAACCATAGGGCTTGCTCCCAAACCAAACCATTAATTAGGAGGCCCTCTAGACAATTAAATATTGACAACACACAAATAGGTATATGCATTGATAACTAAATATACTCATGACTAATACAACACATGAATCTTGGAAATATTCAATAAATTAAGGGGAGATGAGGGGACTCTCTCTCCACATGATGAGAAAGTCTAAAATAACACATCACAACCAATATCAATATGAAGCATATTTCACAAATAACTTCTAACTCTTTCATACCCAACAAATAAATAGATCCATCATAACAACCAAAAAATACTCTCATGAAACTTATAAAGCTCTTAATCCAAAACCAATAATTTTCTTTGTGGTGAATATTATCTAATTGGCTAATAGTTGAAATTGGGAACTCAAAATTTGACTAATAGTACAAGATGTAAAGCAACTTGAATCACGACACTTTTATAAAAAATCTATTTTAGTCCTAGTTAAAGCATTTGAACATTTATTTTACTAAAATTTTAAACTCAAAAATTTGTCACAATATTCAATACCTAATTAGATCAAATTCGCTTTAATTTATTATGTTATAGTAGAAAATGATTAATTCATAAATAATATTATATAATTATTTGTTACTTTAGGTCCATATCACCAATTTTTAATCACCACCATTAATTTTATTTATAATCTAATGGCTGAGCTTGTATTCTATGTTTTAAAATGTACTCACAAAACTCTGAATCTCATTGAGCCCAAAATTCTATTTGGGTCATTGAAGATTTATAGTCTAATTGTTGGGGTTAAACATTATGGGCCATAATGTACTCATATAGATCCAATACCCATGGGGTCCAAAATTCCATTTGGTCCCCATGTGCATTGGAGCTTTGAGGGTACATTTTTTCTTGGGAAATATAACCCAAAACATTATAATATAAATAAATTCAATGATGGTGAAACATAATTTAGGGACAATTTAAAATATTCAATGTTTTTGATTTAAAATATTATGGAATTAAGGAATATAGACATGAGAATTACACCTTAAAGTAGTCAATCATTGGCACCCTTAGGCCCTTACTTTTCCATAAGAATTTAATTTAAAAAAAGTGAAGGATTTACCATGGTAATTAATGTATTTTCCTATTTTTCATTAAGTTCTGCCAAGATTTTACACAAATTTCTAGTGATTTTAAAAAATGCTAATAAAACTAATATTTTTTTAAAAAAGAAAGATTTTCTAAAAGAAATTAATATTTTTTCTTAAAAATAAAAGAAATTTGCTAGGATTTATATCTCTTTTCAAGGGGCTTCTTAAAGTTATCACTAGCCAAGATCTTTTTGCCAAGATTTGTAAAATTCATAAAGATCTCAAGTCAAAACCACTTCACCAAGATTTATAATTTTTCTTCAAAGAGGGTTCAAACCTCTCTCAACTGCACACATGGGTAGCTCTCATCTATTTTTTAGATTCTAACTCTAAAAGGAAACATAAAATAAAATAAAATGAGTTACAAACTTAATCCTTGACACCTAAAAGACACAACATAACAATACATACATCTTACATATTTCAAATGAGGAATTCATAAATCATACCTCTAGTGGATACCGCAAAAGGATGAAAATATTTTTGCAAGATATCTTTCAATGAATCTCCTCTCTAAGCATATCCAAAATCCAATATTGAAGCTCCAAACTCTAAGCTCTAAAGGCTCTCCTCTTACCTCCTTCTAAACGATCGTACGAAAATAAATTTAAAAGTACCTACAATCTCTACAAGATGGATAATATAAAAACTATATTTCATGTAACTCATCCTCTCAAATGGGGAGATGACATATCACCTACCCCTTCTCATTCCTTGTCTCAAATATTCACATATGTGAGACCTTGGGATGGATTTGTCATAGAACGATTCCCATGGAAAACTTAGTATGAGATGATTTGATGGTATTCAAGATAGTCTTCTTTCTTCCCCAAGGTTTTTTTTGTCACACTCTTCCCAAACGAGTTTGGAAGGTTAAAATATTTACCAAATATTTTAATTTATATCCCAAAAAGTACCCATCCCATAGGTATTCACCCTAGGGACTTATATTCACTTAATTAATAAATAAAAACATATTTTTATAACCTTTTAAATTCCTTCTAAAATAAAATCTGAGATTTGTTATAACATGATTACTCACAATTGAAGACTTTTGTATAATAATTACTCACAACCAAACATAAAATATCCCACAAGTTTCCATTTAAAAAAAGATATCTCATAAGTTATAGGTAATCTAGATAATTATCGCTATTCAATAATAACCATAATTTAAATTCAAAAAACATAATCATAATCACAATTCACATTTATCACAAAATATTATTTTACAATTTTCTTTCCAATTTTCTCTATGATCAAAAGATCCCTATTCAAATTATTTCTTAAAAGTAAAAATAATATTAGATTGAAATTCACCCTACATCAATGAAACCATACATAAAATTAAATCCTGATGTTAGAGAAATAATTTACAATACCTTACAACCATTCACATATATAATAGGAATAAACCACAACCATCATCATCATAATGATCTCATGAAGATTAAACTATTTTGAGTATTGTGTCAATATCCATACAGTCCATGACTACAATTAAAATTCAAACACAAATGTGTAACTCCATGAGTACCAATATCCAATCTAAGCCTACCAAGTGTGAATAAAACTACAAGAGAAGGGTGGCCTCACATTATGCCATCACACTTAAATGCACCATTGATATAGTGAAGATGTTATCTACAAAACCTACAACATAAACTAGGGAATTAGTTGCAACCATCAAGAGGTCCTAGATTTATGTGAAATTAAAATTATGGTTGGGTATGTTAAAAGTGTCACAATCACAAAAGAAATTATTAAATAATGTCGAAAGAAGACGTGTCATGGATTTGGGGATTGACTATGAAATAGATTTTCCACCTTGACATAACCATTAGAGATGACATACACCATGTATATCTTGTAAACATCATAAAATGTTCAATTTCAAATTATTGAAGCATATAAAATTTATTTCACTTTTGGTAGAGTCAACAAGATTGAAGTCGATTATTTTCATTTCCTTATTATGTTTTACGATTTAGATTGCACCCTTAGCCAACAATCTACCTTGAATTGACCCTAACTTTTACTAAGGACTAAGCACACCAGTTGATACGGTGATATTAGGTATACTCAATTTATTGGAAGGAGATTGCAAGGTTGGCCCATGTGACGAGTAACCAACATCAGAAGAACTATCATAGAGATACCAAATCCTTGATCAACATGGAGACAAGCAATTGAAATAGGTGCACCAACAAAATAAGAATGAATGGATAGAAATCTGAAAGAGATAGTAATAGTTGACCTATAAATTATAAAAAGGATAAATGTAAACATCTAGAAACCATTGAGTTCAAGGTTAAAAGAGTATAGGATCATATAGAGGGTGAGACAATGAATTCCTTACATAATCTTGTGGAACACATGAGAAACATAAACTTTTATCTAAACAATGGGGACCTTTACAAAAAAATCATTATATTTAAAAGGAAGGAGAGCATTATGCATTTGTGTTGCATTAAAATTTGAAGATGGTATTTTGGGAAACTACCAAGCTTGGAGAAAATGGGCTCTTGTGAGATGAATTATAGGCTAGGGCATAAGTTAGAGGAGATAGAAAGGAATATATTGATCACACCATCACTCAATATTATGTCCATGATGAAAGTGTAGGGAAGTGGGAGAAAATATTTCCAACATTTAAAAAAAAATCTAGTGACAACTATACAAAACATGATAAAGGAGAAGGTATTCAACCCAAAAGAGAAGCAAGAAACCCTCAATAATGACATGCCTGCATTTAACAATGAACACCATATAGAGCATTCAAAGAGACATCAAGAATATGAAATGAGATGTGCATGTTGTAGTCAAACCAAGCAACCATCTCAATGGAGGATATTAGAAGAAAAGGAAAAGTACACTAAAAATTGATAAAACACAATAGCGTTCTATTTATAATAATAATATGCAACCATCCTATACAACAACTAAAAAGTAACAACAATTATAAGCATTCCATGTACAAATTTACATAGAACTAACAAGTAATATCAAAACTTTCCTATTTACTTGAAAAGAAAAAACTTGAAAAGAAAAGGTGACTATGACATAGGTCAAAAAATATATTGACACTATATATTAGCCAAGTAGTGTGTAAGTGCACACAATATCTCAATTGATCCTCTCCCTCCATATAGTTGATCATAGAAGATCTCTTTAAATAAGAAGTATAGCCAATCAAGTATTTCATACACTATTTTGAAGTTGGCCAAAATATCATGGGATGCTTGCATCTTGCCCTCCTACAACTATAATCTAGGAAGAGCCATATTCCTATTATGGTCAACAATCTTAACTTGATAATAAGGCAACACTACTGAAAGAATCATAGAGTTCCATTGTCGTTAATGTATTAGGGGTAGCATCAACTATTGACCCACCAAGAAGCGGGCTTATCATGCTTCTATTTGAACTATTATTCAATGTTTCAACAACCTATAAAGAATGTTGAGAAGCTACTATTTCTTTAGCCTTATATCTAGAAATTCAATTTTAAAATAACAAAAATATTTGAAACTCATTTCACATATAATGTAAATAAACTATGTTATAGATTAAACAAGAAAAAATATTTAACAAATTCCAATTACCAATGCAACATAAATAATACTAAATATTTAACAAATTCCAATTACCAATACAACATAAATAATTCCTTCTGAAAGTTAAAAAAAAAAAATCTTTATTGATAATTTTCATTTTTCTACTGCCAAGCATAAAAAATGCTTCTAAATATTGGGTTTTTATACTTTAAATTCATTGCACACTCTAGCTCTGTATTTTTTTCATATCCAATAAGAATAAAAATCCATCAGAATGATCAACCATTTGTAATACATACAGAACAGAACAGGCAAGCTTCAATGCTTATACATAATATAATTCATATTTGAAATAAATAACACAATAAGAACAACATGAAATATACAACAACAAACTGATTTATTCTCAACTATTTTAACGACACAAAAAATGCTTGACCATCATCCACCCACATACAATGGTCATAACGAAGCTTCGTATTAATTTTATATAGCAATGGTAAAGTCCGCGAAATACATAGCAGAGTAGGCAAGTATCAATTAGTTTACATGATAGTTCTTATTATAAATATTTAAACTAGAATACAACAGAAAACTGATTCAGCCTCAAGCATAATAACCATACTAAAAGGGGCCAACACTCTTACATAGAAATTGATGCAAGCTTTGCACTATTTTCATATATTCCTATTAAAACTCCCTTCTATAAACCACATAAGGGAATGCAAACATCAAAATGGAAAAATATTACTTTCTAGCCATGAGAGGAAAGCATGAAAGAAAATGATATGACGTATGAACTCAAGGACTGACACTATAGCTTAAAGATTGAATAGGATTTGTAAGGAGTCTAGTTCACATTTAAATGTAACACATCATTTGAGTGATTCTATTGGTATTAACATTGATCCAACACCACAATAGTAAATGGATGGCATGACTGATATGTTTGTTATGAGTAGAGAAAATTTGGAATGTAGGTAAAGGCAACTCTGTATAAGCTACCATGCTCAACATTTTATATGCAAATCATAGCCATATGTATATGTTGGCATACAAAATGATTCACTGTCTTGATGTGAATGAGCTAGATGGATTATATGGGTGGATTATGAAAATGTGAATTATGAAAAGTAGTAACAATACAATGACAGTGCTAAATTCACATTCAACAATCACTCAATAAAGTTCAAAACCTATGTACAAAATGAAATAATAAACAATTATACCATTGCAAAGATTTTGATTTGTTCCATTGCTTATTTGATAGTAGCTTAAATTCTTGGTATGTGGGTTGCTCTTGAAAAAACATAACAATGATAACACAATGATAGTGTGATAGCCACGATAATGATATTTTCTCAAAGATAGTAGATAGGAGATATGAGATCTTGATAACACTTGCTTAATAATGGTAGTGCTTGATAATGTTAGTTTGTAATCTAGTGATACAAGAATAATAGCTCTCTTGATCCCAGGGAGGATATGTGAATGAAGAGTTTGTATTTATATGTTTCACTTGATATTTTTGATCAATGGTGAAGATTGATTAGAAAGATCAATGGCTAGAAAAAAATATGATAGGATATGAGCTATAATTCAAATTAATGAGGTAGGATAATGGAAGAATTAAATTAAACATAGTTTGAACAATAAATAAAATATTAATTTTTAT
This sequence comes from Sequoia sempervirens, assembly GCA_007258455.2. Lineage (NCBI taxonomy): Eukaryota > Viridiplantae > Streptophyta > Pinopsida > Cupressales > Cupressaceae > Sequoia > Sequoia sempervirens. Next base: position 266,998,074 of record VDFB02353493.1, read on the forward strand.
TTATTTATCTTGGAGGGAAAGATTTAATTTGAATTTAAATAAATTATTTGAATTTATTTATTTGTGGAAGGAATGTTAGCTAATTAAATAATTTTTGAAATTTATTTAATTATACTGGACTAAAGATAATTTGAATTTGATTCTAATAAATGTTAGATGGAAAATGATAAATGATAAATTAATTAAATAATTTAAAATTATTTAATTAATATAGATATGATAAAAAGATTAAGATAATCAAATAATTAAAAAATATTTAATTATTATACATGAAAAGAGAGGATATTAACTTAATTAATCAATTAAAAATATTTAATTAATATAGATAGAAGAATTGATAAGGGTAATGATAAGATGAAAATATGTAAATGTATTAGCTATTTTTAAGTGTCTTCAATTTTCCCCTTGTAATGATGGAAAATGTATCCCTCTACATTTTTGCAATTAATTTGGGAATGATTAACATTAAAATGGACCTAATGTTGCCTTGATCTAGTGTTGTAATGTGTTTTACACATTCACATTGGGTTTAGGGCCCTTTTAAGCTAAATAGACCTAATTTTGTCTTAATTTAGTGTTGTAAAGTGTATTTATTTACACCTCCACATAAAGTTTTGGGCCCAATTGTATTTATGACCTTCATATCATCATTAATAGGCCCCTAAGACCCTTTATTATGCATCTTGAGACTTATTTCAACTGAAATCCCAACATAGACATCAAATATACTTAGTTTTCCAACTCCCTGACATTTCCTCCACCTGAAAAAGATTGGTGGGACCCACACGCCACCTTGGGCATATGATTCCCATCCAGATGGGACCTATACACTAAAAGTGGTGTATGAGTCCCATTTGGCCCCTTTCTAGGGTTTTGAGTGGAAAATTAGGGTTTTAAGTTTAAATTTCATGAATGTCGGCCTCTGGGATCTAATAAACGGGGGATTAGATGTATTGCCTATATAAACAAGGTTTCAAATCATTATTTCACCAAATCCTTCATGATATCAACTTAACCTATCAAGAGTTAAGGATTCCAAAACTTCACAAGAGTGTCAAGAGAGTTTACAAGAGCATTTCTAAGGCATTTAAGGGCATAATTCTTTATCATTTGTTGCAACAATTAAAGATCCATCATCATGTTAAGATCATAATGCATCAAGCATGTTGTTGAGCTAGTGTTGTTATGTAGCATTGAAGATCCATTTGTAAGCATTGTTTCATATCCAATTAAAGATCAAGATCTACATTCTACATGGCCACTTCATGTTAGATTGCTGATTTACATCTCAAAACTTTATTCAAGGAATCATTGTTTATGTTTCATATTTCATGTTTTATGTTCATATTTCATTGTTTCATCACAAGGTTTAATTACCTAAATGGGGTTTGACCAAGGAAAACCCCCATTTCCTAACAATCAACAAGTTTTTCTATCTCTTTACATATGTGATTGTAGATCTAGGTGTCTTAAGACTTGAAGATGCTTTTAAGACTAGGTTGCAAGGTTGAAGAAAGTTATCAACTTGTCATAAGGGTTTTATCTACATGGAAAGTCACCTACATGTTGCAAATAAGGGTTTCAGACCCAGAAACAAAGTGTGGAAGGAAAAGTAAATATTGGAGAATAGATTCAAGTCTTAAAACCCTTCAAAAAAGTAGAGTGGGACTGATATGCCACTTGTGGCATATGAGTCCTAGTACAACATATTTTCTAGATTTCACTGAATTCAGATCAACCACTGTGAGATTCCAGTTTTGGCACAAAAACCCTAGTCTGGGACTAAATCACCCAAACTGGTGTATGAGTCCCATTGGGCATTAAACACCAAGATTTCAAGTCTTTGAAGCTTTTTTTGGCCTCATCCTTCCTCCAAGTGCACCTCTATACTTTCTTAGTCTTTTATTTTGCATTTTAGTTTCATTTTGTAGGTCATTTAGTTAGGTTTTGCATGATACTTTGCATGTTACATTCATTTATTGTCTTTCCAAGCCCTAGCTTGGTGGTGAACCCTCTTACTGTCTTTAATCAAACCCTATGATACCTTATTACAATATCTCTTTCCTTCACTTCATCCTTGGATTGAGATCTATAAGGTTTCCTTGAATGAAACAATAGTGAAATGGGAATCCCATCCTTGTGAGCTCCATCTCCTAAAAGGTGGGGCACCCTATTTCCATTGTTACATTTTGGTGAACCCAACGTGAACACCTCTTTTCTGATTTGGAGTGCATCATAATCCTAAATCTAGCTTGCATTGAATTTGCATTAGCTTTTGCATTAGTTAATTTTCATCTAGGGTTTCTAAATTTGCATTAGTAAAAGTGCATATAGGTTTCATTTTTGTATCCTATTCATTGAATTTCATCTAAAATCTGCATTTGCACTTAGCCTAGGAATCATCCTAACCATAAAACATAACATTCATATAGAATTTGCTGAAAACTATGCAAAAACCCTAATTGGGACTTATATGCCCCTCTGGGTGATTTAGTCCCAGTACAGGTTGTTTTTCCTACTTTTTGGGATTTTTGTGTTGTGCATTTTTAACATTTGAACCACTAGAAAACCCTGACTAAGACTCATATGCCCCTCTAGACGAATTAGTCCTAGATTAGCCCTAAAGTTTCCTTTTACATCATTGAAAACCTTGTTTCTACACTTCTATTTGTTGTCATTAGTTATGTGTTTCAGTTGGATGAGTTCTTGTTACATGCATTTCACTATATCTAGCTTAAATTGGTTCATTTCATGCATTTCTTAATTCCAAATTTGTGTTTACAACATTTCATTTTCAAATTGTTATATAGTGTAATCTTTTTTGAAATCTGAAAATTGCATTTACACATTTCATTCTAGGTCTTTACATTTCATTTTAAGTCTCTTTCCATGTTAAGTTTGCATAGATTACTTTTCATAAATGTTGGTATCTATCTTTTCCAAGTTTGCAAAGAAAAAGTTAGTCAATAAGCATCTTAGTCATTTGTTCAATACATTTCCTAGTTATGAGACTCTTAGTGCAAGAGAATGAAAATATGACACTTGCCTTAGACCTAAACCCCCTCTTATCTCTCCTACTTGTGGGAATGATGTGATAGAAGAGGATACAAGCATAGATAACAATGACGATTATAGTTGTTCTTCTCCCGATACCTCTCCTTTTAGTGACAAAGGTATCTTGGTGAAATAAGATACAATCGTTGAGAATCATGGTCTTGTTTGTCCTTCTCCTCGTCCCCCTTGGGAAGATATTATAGCACAAGAGAATGAAATCATAGAAACCTTTCTAAACATCACCCTACCTAATTTCCATTCACCTTTTGCTTGTGAGAACATTCTAGTGAAAGAGAATACAACCTTGGGTAATCATAAAAATCATATTCATTCTTCTCCTAATATCTCTCCTAGTTGTGAAGAAGATATTTCAGTGTTAGAAGAATCAATTGATGAGAGTTTTGAGAACCCTAGTTGTTTCTCTACTCTTACCTCTCCTATTAGGCAAGACATTACTAAACAAGAGGACATAACAATAGGTAATCATGACGATCACATAACACAACAAGAGACCATTGAAACCTACCTACATAAAAATTCAACTAGTCAAAATTCATCTCACTACATCTTCCCCTCTTTTGATAATGTTGTAAATGATGAGGATATGTTGGTGTTAGATAATAAAACCTTTAAGATCTATGACAACCCTCTTTATGTTCCTTCCACCTATCCTATTTTGGAAGACATTATCGGACAAAGGAATGAAAGTATGGACAATCTTGACAATCACATTTGTTCTTCTCCTAGTATCCCTCCTAGTTGTGAAGAAGATACTTTGATGTTAGAAAATACAATCGATGAAATTCATGAGAATATTATGTGTCTCTCTTCCCCTAGGGAAAACATTATTGATAAACAAGAAAATACAACCATTGCTAACTCCCTTACTCGTGATGAAGTCATGTTAGAAGAACCAACCTTTGAATGCCATGAACATCTATTTTGTAGTTCTCCTAAAATCTCTCCTCCTGGGGAGGATAACATGGTGCAAGAAAATGACAACATTAATAATAGTAATTTGGCTTCCTTAGATGATGGTGAAAATATGACACCAGACTCCCCTTCATTAGAAAGACATCAAACTGAAACCGCTGAGGTTATGAATGCAAAAGTGTCCATTAGACTCCCCTTGATTAATGGACCTCCTACAAACCCTATGGGACATCCTAAGAATCCTATAATTCTTCACCCACCCTCACAATGACCACAAACTCAAAAAAAACCTAAACTCATTCTTTATCCACTGTCACACAAATCTCAAACTAAAAAAAAGCCCGAACTTATCCTTTACCCACTGTCACACAAACCTTAAACTCAAAACAAACCGAAACTTATCCTTTACCCACCTAAGAATAATTTTTCATTGCAATCAAATTATAATACGGTTGCTCATACATATAACACTAGAAACAATCCACAACCAAGAAAAATACCTTCAACATCCCTCCCATTGCCTAACCCTATCCTGCCTAACCCTATCTTATCGAATCCTCCTTGTTTGCCTCCACAAAGTGGAAAGGAGTATGATTTTGTTGAACAACTTAAGAATACTCTTGCTAAGATATCATTATGGGACCTTATTCAAGCTTCCTCTCAATATCACAATATGATTCAAATTTATTTACAACAAGTTCCTATCCCTTCTATTGTGCAACCAAATGACATAGTAGCCATGATTCAAGGAATAAATGCTGACATTATTTTCTGCCAAAGTGAGCTCCCTCCTTTGTAAGTGCAAAAACAAAATGATGCTTTCATGGTAATAGTTCAATACAAGGGAAGAGGCATAAAGCAAACCCTTGTTGACAATGGCTCAACCCTTAATGTGTGTAGTGCAATCCTTTTGGATAGGCTTGGCATGGATAAATCAAGAATTCAACCCAACTCTTTATCTATTAAGGGATTTGATAATGTAGGAAAACAACCGCTTGGTGTGATCACTTTGACTATTATAGCTAGAAAGGCCACATTAGAAACACCGATCCATGTTATGCCTCATGATCTTTCATACAACCTTCTTTTAGGTAGACCGTGGATTCATGCAATGAATGGGGTGCCTTCTACTCTTCATCATATAATGAAGTATGTCTAAAACAAAAAAGTGTACACACTCAAAGCTTACCTTGAACCAAACAATTGTTTAAAAATTAAGAAAAATAAGGAAAATCCTTTGAAAACATTGACATCAACTACACAAGTAGAACCTGTGCAAGAGAAAGAAAAAGAAAAGCATATTGAGGAAGTCACGAAGCTATTAGAAGATGATTAGTGTTCCTTTCATTTCACACCTAGCTTTTATGGGAAACCAAAAAATCATAAATGTGAAAAAGAAAAAGTAGTAATTTCAACACAAAATTTGAAAGACCCTTCAAATGCATCCACCTCAAACACTTTACAAGAAAAAACAAATTACACAATGAACTTTGATGAATTTAACTATGAACAACCACTAAATATGAAAGAATTGAGATAGTTTTATGGAAAAGGTTATGAAATGATGAAACAACTGGGATATAGTGGAAAAGGATGTGGTGCTAGAGAACACAGTATCTGTGTCCCTATACAACATCACACGCAAGAAAAGACTAATGGTATTGGTTATTACTGCTTGAAAGAAATAAATAAACCTTCACTTAATATCAACACTATTACAAAAGATTCCTCTAAGCCAACTTTAACATTAGTGCATCTTGAACTAAGAAAAACTAATGGTCTTGATTATTATCCTTTGAAAGAAATGAAAGAAACAAAGAAATATTCGCTTAATATCAATGTCATCACACAAAACACTAATGATGGGAGTTCATTAGATTTTATACCCCCCTTTAAAGAAGAGTACAAAATATTGCAATCTAAAGAACCTTGCATAAGTATGAAACCTTGTACTAAGAAAGAGATATCTTTGTCATATAAAGCAACACCCTCTAGTATTGATCAAGAGAGTATCTTGTCTAGAATCCTCTAAGATTGTTTGATATATCTCCCTCCAAGAACATGAAAGAAATTCTGCGACAAGAGGTCATATTTTATGCATATCATAGAGTTCATGGTCATTCCACCAATGAATGTAAGGCTTTGAGTAATAAAATTCAAAATCTTAAGGAGTGTGGCGCTCTTCCTTTTGTTGAAGAACCTAGTTCCTCTAATTGATACTTGTTTTCTTTCTATTATGTCAATCATCTTGGTTCATCCTTGTCCTACACTAAGTGGGAGCAAGGGGTTAGGTAGCCTTGTCCTCGTATGTCACTTGTCGTTGTCTCTACTGGCTATTTGACAACCTTTCATGTACACATAAGAGAAAGCTTGGGATGTGGACAACATGCCTTAAGTTGAATAACATGTGACATTACATCGATACTCATGTTTCACTATGTGATTTTCTTTATTCTTGTGATGCATCCTTTTCTTGGTGGTGTCATTGGGTTTGATTTCCTTTGAGAGCATGATATTTCTTTGACTTTTCCTCTCTTGGAGACATTACAAACAATGTTCCCTAAGAAGAGACCTTACATGAACTACGAAAAATCCCTTTAAACATACCTTACACTATTTTAGATTTACGATAATCGTTATATGGCCACCTTGCATAACATAGTTTTCTTTCCTATGGTGCCATCTTGTTTTTTCATGAGTTTTAAGAATACGAAGCTTTTATTTCCTCATGAAGCTCAAAATTCATTGTTATGTGGCACCCTCTCAAAGTTATCAGGAGGTATAGAGCTTTGGTATGATTAGCGTATGATGAGAAGCCTAAATGTGGGCATGACTTTCTTATTATATGGTGAGAAGCCAACACAGTGACATGAATTTCTCACTAAGCCACCCTTTTTGGATACTCACCTAGCATAAACCTAAAGTTCCATTGCCTCTGAGTGAGCATACATTTTTGGACAAACAACTTAGATCTGATCCACATCGTGTTGGACAAACAGTCGATGCTTGATCCACCCTTTTTATTTGTTTTTTATTTTTTATTTTTATCTTTTCTTTCTTTAAGTCTATGACATTGTATGTTCATGTATCTTGATGTTCCATATCATACACCTTGTGTGTGTCCCTTTGTGCTTATGTTGGTTTGACATAGGATCTTGGATCCTAGGGGCTTGGTTACCTCCTTTATCTTTGTCATCCTAGACCATCCATGTCGGTACACGGGGACCCCTCTTGAATGTCTACTTTAGTGTGACTTTGAAGTAAGTTCCTCCTCTCACTAAAGTGGGGGCTAAATGTAATGATGGAAAAAGTATCCCTACATTTTTTTACTTAATTTGGGAATGATTAACATTAAAATGGACCTAATGTTGCCTTGATCTAGTGTTGTAATGTGTTTTACACATTCACATTGTGTTTAGGGCCCTTTTATGCTAAATAGACCTAATTTTCCCTTAATTTAGTGTTGTAAAGTGTATTTATTTACACCTCCACATTAATTTTTAGGCCCTCTTACATTTATGACCTTCATATCATCATTAAGAGGTCGCTAAGATCCTATATTATGCATCCCGAGGCTTATTTCAACTAGAATCTCTACATAGACATCAAATATACTTAATTTTCCAACTCCTCGACATCTCCTCCACCTAAAAAAGCTTGGTGGGACCCATACACCCCCTTGGACATATGAGTCCCATCTAGATGGGACCTATATGCCACAAGTGGCGTATGTGTCCCATTTGGCCCATTTTTAGGGTTTTGAGCTAGAAATTAGGGTTTTAAGTTTAAATTTCATGAATGCCGGCTTGTAGGATCTAATAAATGGGGGATTAGATGGATTCCCCATATAAATAAGGTCTCAAATCATTATTTCACCAAAGCCTTCATGATATCAACTTAAGCTATCAAGAGTTAAGCATTCCAAAACTTCACAAGAGTGTCAAGAGAGTTTACAAGAGCATTTCTAAGGCATTTAAGGGAAAAATTCTTCATCATTTGTTGCAGGAATCCAAGATCAATCATCGTGTCAAGATCATAATTAACCAATCATGTTGTTGAGCTAGTGTTGTGATGTAGCATTGAAGATCCATTTGCAAGCATTATTTCATTCCAATTCAAGATCAAGATCTACATTCTACATGGCCACTTCATGTTAGATTGCTGATTTATATCCCAAAACATCATTCAAGGTATCATTGTTCATGTTTCATGTTCATATTTCATTATTTCATCACAAGGTTTAATTACCTAAATAGGGTTTGACCAAGGAAAACCCCCATTTCTTCAAAAATCAACAAGTTTTTCTCTCTTTACATGTGTGATTTCGGATCTAGGTGTCTTAAGACTTGGAGATCCTTAGAAGACTAGGTTACAAGGTTGAAGAAAGTTATCAAGTCGTCAAAAGGTTGTTATCTACACAAAAATTCACCTAGAAGTTGAAAATCAATGTTTCAGACTCAAAAAAAAAGTGTGGAAGGAAGAGTAAAGATTGGAGAAAATATTTATGGTCTTAACCCTCCCAAAAAGTAGAGTGGGATTGATATGCCACTTATGGCATATGAGTCCCAATACAAAATATTTTCTAGATTTTAGTGAATTCAGATCAACCATTGTGAGATTCTAGTTTTTTCATAGAAACCATAGTCTAGGACTAAATCCCCCAGATTGGAAAATAATCGAAGTACAAAGTATGGACATAAAAATGGAAAGATACTTTGTGGTTTTATTATGCTTGTAATGTTGTAAAATTGTAGGTGCCCTATGGAAATTTCATATTTTTGCACTTGCCCCCCAAATTTATGGCAGCTAGGCACTTTTATGACAAGAACCTTATGAGTTAGAATTTCACGATTTCAACTCCATAAGGACCAATGATGAAATGTTGAGTTGGATGCCTGCACCACATGCTAGCATCCACGCACTTTTGTGAGTTCAAATGATGAATCTTGGAAGTCTTGGGCTATGACACATGTCATCATGGTAGGATTTCGATGGTTAGACTCTTCCTGCCCATGCAGCTAAACAAAATCCATTTTTTCATTTCTCATGAAATGTTGAGTTGGATGCTTGCACCACATGCTAGCATCCACACACTTTTGTGAGTTCAAATGATGAATCTTGGAAGTCTTGGTCTGTGACACATGTCATCATGGTAGGATTTTGATGGTTAGACTCTTCCTGCCCATGCAGCTAAACAAAATCCATTTTTTCATTCTCATTTGTAACACTTCTCACTAGGATTCTCTCCAACTTTCTCTCTTCTTTCTCTTCTCTTCTACATTGTGTTTCTACAGTGAAGCTCTGCTAGATTGAAGTCTCACCAACAACCAAAGCTTTCTTGAAGCACTCAACATAACATCTATTAGGATGAGAGGGAGCCACAAATTTTTGGTAATGCTCTCTTGCTTCTTTTCAATTTTCTAGCATAATATTTATTGTGTCAATATTTCATGATACAGGTTCTCCTACGTAGTAGGGTTTCCTTTTATCACATTGGTGTCTATTTCATGATACGGGTTCTCCTCCATAGTTGGATTTGATTTTATTACTCTTGTGTCTACTTTACGTTGTGTCTATTATCCTCTCTATTTATTTGGCTATCCTTGGAGGTGGGAACACCAAGGGGTTTGATTGAGGCAAACCCCAAAACAACCCCAACATTTTCTTTGTCCACCTTGTGTGCAGGTTTCATGTGTATATTTTTATGGGAGGCATTGAAGTGTGGGGCCTCTTTTAAGTCAATCCTTTGCTCTCCTTTTCATTTATCTACATTATTTTTTTCTTTAAAGTTAGTAAATTTAAATAGACTTTGGATTTGGAATAGTTAGTAGATCCTTTGAGTTTTGACTGAGAGTTTAGTTCTCTATCCATACAGGACACTAGCATGTACCTAAGATTTCAACATGCTACACTGATGTCTCACTCCCACACTGTTGTCCTTTGACCAAGAGCTTCTCAATCTGTCTTAGAAATCTCATTGATCTACTCTTTCAATTCCTAAAGTTTTCTACTTGTAATGATCCCTAGAGCTCTATTTTTAATACATTTTTTTAATGTATTTTATCTTCTTCAAATTATTAGGTAGTCTAAGGGAGTTTATGGCAGCTCACTCCCTTAAGTCTCTTTGGTGTCCTAGAGACTTGGGAAGAGTGAATCCCCATTCTCTACATTTTTGGTGTTCAAATTGATGTGAATCATGTTAGATCTTTTTCTGCAGTATTTTAATGTTTATGATAATGCTTTTTCTAAGGAAGATTTCAATATGTTAGATGATTCCCTAGATGATTTATTAGAGGCATCTTCTCCTATCTGTAGATCTCCCAAAAAAACTTCATCACAACTATCTACTTCCTCTTTGCAAGTCGAGAAGTCCGTAAATGTAGTGACTGTCTCCATGGCCCCTCAAAGGCCTAAGAGACCCATCATTTACTTGACTCTAGCTAGCCCCTCTCCTAAGAGAATTAAT